>VYXH01010352.1:866188-1032817 GCA_013397275.1 Burhinus bistriatus
ACTTTCTTCATCTGATTCGTACTATAGCCTTCCTAAAAATGTTAGCTTCAGAGACAGGGTGGCAGAACTGAATGGCCTGGAGGGTGGTAGATGCAGGAATTCCTTAAAATTGTAATTCCACCAGAGCTGCTGTGTCATGGAACGCTGCCCTGAAGTAACCTCCAGCAGTTATTGCCTTTGACAATAGATTACATTTGATTTCAACAGAAATTCCGTGTTTATCAGTCTTTTGTTATTACCTTTCTGTCAGATGAAAAACTATTTCCTGATGTATTGGGGTGTACCAGCACAGCTCAGAAGGTAGAAAACTGTTGTATTGTCAACAAATCCGTGATCTTGCAGTAGTTTTAGCATAATCAGAATATCTACATCAGGGTTGCAACATTAAACAAAACTGACTTGTACAAAGATTGGGAAGTGGGAAGATGTGTCCAGAACAATGAGTACGTTGGTGTGTTGTGTTTGTTTGTTTATAAAGAATACCTACAAAGTCACAGTCAGGTTGTGATTTCTGGTTTGAATCTTTTTAGAGGTTCTTGCAGTATGAGCAGTGGCTTTATGGGCTGAATGTGGTTTACAGGGCAGCTTTGTCTGGAGTATTGTCTTTCTTTTGTGGGAGAAGTGGAAGGCAGCTCCTGGGAGACGTGAGATGGTACCTTCATCTGAGAGATGAGTGGTTGGGAAGCATTTTTCTTCCTGAACTTCTTTGTTGACCAATACTGAGTGAAGGCTATGCTGTTAAGAGTTTCTATATTGTTNCCTGGATGATTAGACAGTGTAGAAGGAATGGCCATTAGTAAGTTGTTTGAGAAACAGCCATGGTTAATTTAGAGCACTTGAGCAGCCCACAGGCAGCCCAGCCCCAGCAAAACAGTCTGGTTATGCTAACTATGTTGGAGAGCTGAAGGAAAGTGGTTTACACTTCAGTTCAGAGTCTGAATTTATTCTCCAGTGACAGTGTTCTCTCTCTCAGTTCTTCAGTAGTGCTGTAATTTCCTTTGAAACCCAAGTCACTGTAGGTTATCTGCTTCTCCTTCAACAGGATACCAGAAAGCCCAGTATTCTTCCTTTATATATAGAGAGAGGACTGGAAACAAGGATACTAATTTTTTTTTTTTTTCCTTGATTGTAGTCCAACAGTATCTCTAATCTGTGAATCCTAAATAGCAAGGGAATAGGAGGAGAGTCTGTTATTAACTCCTAGCTAGACTTTTTTTCCTCTTTGCATATACTAAGAATTTAAAGAAATAAACAATTTTGAGACATGGACTCATCAGACTGTTATTTCTTCCCCTGCTTTCCCTGAAGTGCTCTGCAAAATCATTCAGCAAACTCATCTGTGCTGAAAAGTACAGTGCAAAAAAACGCCACCCCTGGTAAGGAGGGATTAGCTTTGGCAAGATGGGTTTTTTGTAGCATATCAAGTGAAATGGATTACGTTTGGTATTTTCTTTGCCAGTAAAATGATAGCTTTTATTTTCCAGTTTGATTAGAAGTCAGGCCTTCAGTCTATATTCATGTGTTCTATGGAACTAGCCTGATTTTTTGGAGGGAAAGAGTTGCTATTAATTAGAGGAAAATGAGATTATCCAGGTTGGCTCTCAAACTGAGCGTGTTTAAATGCATTAGTTAGTCATCTGATTGTTTCATTATTTTACCTTTTTTCAAAATGTGAAAAAATTGTTCTTTACATACTGATTTTCACCATGGGTTACATGTCTTTATTTTCCTATCCATAATGGATTTAATATCAGTACACACTGAGGTCCCATTACACAAATCTGATAGAGAAACTAACCTTTAATGTGAACAGCACAATAATTTACACACATACCTCTTTATACCTCTTCTGGCAGTGTAAAATCCCAGTGCAGATAGATAAATACAAGTATTTTATTAAGATTTCCAATACCCTTCCTTTGTAACAGGGAGTTTTTATTAAGACTCAAGCTTGGACTGTCATCATTGCCAGCCCTCACACATGCAAAAATTAAATGATGGCTGATGCAATTAGTATGGGCAAAAAGTGCGTATAGCTTCATTTTAAATTACAGAAAAGATCACAAAACAGAGACACTGAGTGCTCAATGTCCTTTCTTCCTCTTTGCTTGGATACTCTAGCACACTGAACTTCTCTTCCAGTTCTTAGAGCACAGAAGATATTTCAAATATGAACTATGAAAAGATGCTAGTTAATCATTTAATGTCTTTAGTTTCACTGTGGGCAAAAGATGGAGAAAGTAATTTTATGACTCACCTTCTTCCCTGCCACCTATATTTCCCTACCAGTGTGGATGTGTATTGACTGGCAAAGCTTCACAGGCTCAGTCTTGCCTTGATAAGTGATTTAAAGTAAAACAAACAAAACCATACAACTTAAAGTGTCATAAAAAGTCTGCTTCATGGTTATGCACTAATTTACCTTTTCCAAGTATGACATACATCGTTTGAGCCACTCTCATGATTCTCTTGGTTTGACAAAGCCTAGCATTGATTCCACACTGTGTCCCCCGACCCCACCCTGTGGCTCCTCTGGCATGTTTACAGGACACTGTCCTCTCTGTTCCCCTTTCCTGGAAAGGAGCTAACATCATCCATCTACTTTTAGCTTTGAGGACCAGAGCTGTCATTTCAGTCGGTTAAGTGCACCCTTCCATTTCTGCAGGAGGCTGTCTCACTGTTCACCACTTGGGATGTAAGTGATGATTTTGAAATATAAAATAGGTAATTTTTTTAGAACAATGCCTGCTGTTTTAAAAGTTGCATAATTTGACAGATTTAGTACATGGTTGTTACCTCCTTGCCTGAGTCAGTTTGGTGCTCTGAAGTGTTCCTCAGTGTTAATCCTGAGGTGTCTGGGGTGCCTAGGGTTCTCCTCTTCCACCTATATTTTTCTGCTCCTCTGGCCTCCTTTCGCTTTCTTGAACGATTTGAGTTCATTGCCGCTACAAAATACAATTCCTTATGAGAGTTTTGGGTCAGGATTGGTTGACTGCTTTGATCCTGACCCTTGTGAAGTTTCATGATATAGGAACTTTATGACAGTAATGGTTTACCGTGTTCACACACTTGGCAGTGCACACATAGCTCACCAAGCTGTGTTTGGGCTCTGCTGTCAATCAGAACAGTGACTACATTAGATGTTGAAGGTATTATGATGTACCTTTTCTCTCTTTTTTCTCTCTCCCCGCCNTGTCAGATGAAAAACTATTTCCTGATGTATTGGGGTGTACCAGCACAGCTCAGAAGGTAGAAAACTGTTGTATTGTCAACAAATCCGTGATCTTGCAGTAGTTTTAGCATAATCAGAATATCTACATCAGGGTTGCAACATTAAACAAAACTGACTTGTACAAAGATTGGGAAGTGGGAAGATGTGTCCAGAACAATGAGTACGTTGGTGTGTTGTGTTTGTTTGTTTATAAAGAATACCTACAAAGTCACAGTCAGGTTGTGATTTCTGGTTTGAATCTTTTTAGAGGTTCTTGCAGTATGAGCAGTGGCTTTATGGGCTGAATGTGGTTTACAGGGCAGCTTTGTCTGGAGTATTGTCTTTCTTTTGTGGGAGAAGTGGAAGGCAGCTCCTGGGAGACGTGAGATGGTACCTTCATCTGAGAGATGAGTGGTTGGGAAGCATTTTTCTTCCTGAACTTCTTTGTTGACCAATACTGAGTGAAGGCTATGCTGTTAAGAGTTTCTATATTGTTACCCTGAAAATGTTTTACATAGTTGATACATAACTAAAACCAGTAAGGAAGTGTTATTTGATCCTATGGCACCTCAAGTGAAGCTACTGGCAAGAATTTCTTCATACAGTAGTCTGTCACGTGTAGGGAATCAGGGTGTCTAGCAGAAGTGGGAGTATGTGAGTATACCTATGATTTTTCTTTGATGGCTTGCTTTATTCTGGGTGCTCACTAAAGGCTCTGTTAATGTGATGTTTACTATTCAGTCAGATTGTGGAGCCCTCACACATTTGAGATTAGGTTCATTAAAACTGATTGGATTACCAAAATCTGCAAGTATGTCCTAGGCAGAATGAGGAGTCCGTACTCTAGACTAAACAGAGTAAAATGGTGAAGCCTGAGAACACTTTACCAGCTGCTCAGTATCATCTCTCAGGTTCATTGAACTGACAGAGCCACTGTACTGTCATTTGAGGAGAAGTTAAATTTCTGTATCGTAACAAGTGGAGCAGGTATATCAGAAACTACTACAAAGTGTCATGCATTCGTACTTGTTTGCATCAGTGTTTCAGAACTAAGAAACAAAACTGAAGCACGGTCTGCCAAAAGCCAGTTAGTTTAGTACCTATGCTGATACGGTGTTGAATAGCTTTCAGAACTTGCATGGTTTTCAATTCTGTTTTTCTTTCACCTGCTGTCATTCCAGAAGCCCTAGAATTGATCAACAAAAGAAGTGTTGAGCAAACAATATAAAAAACTCTCTTAATAAAAGGAAGAACAATATATAAATTTAGGAGGTGGTAAATCTCTGATACAGTCTGTCTCAACATTACCACATACCCACTGATATAAAAAAATAAAATAAAATCAATGGATAAAGTAGATTAAACTCATAAATTATGGGTGTATAGAAACCATTTATCCCTTTAGGAAACAAGAAACAGGGCACATTTGCTGTTAGCAAAAGAAGGTAACTTGATCAAAATGTGCCTATTAGTAAGTTTTTTGGAGGAAAATTATTGCAAATGGTATGAATAAATTTATGGCATTTTGAAAAATTCATTATTTCTTTGGAATAATAGGAAAAACATAAATACCTTGTACACACCATAATGTTGTCTTCACAGAACTTGTGCAAAACCTGTTCAACTTTCAAAGTAGTAACCTTTAGCATTTATATGAACTTTTCTGTTCTCAAACCACTTAACAAACATTATCTAATTGATCTTCTGAATATCTTTCTGAGAGATAGTGGGTCTGTATTGTAGAAAAACTTTTTAAAATGTTGAGCTCTCTTCATTGCCTTCTCTGAGTGTGCAACTGAGCTTTCAGAATTTTTATTGAGGAAACCTATCATGCCTCTGTTCATGAAACTCTTTCCCCCTCTAGAACAAAGTGATCGCCTGATGAAATGTGAATGCTAAAGGCTGGAGCACCACTCTGCTTTATCAAGTAGTACCCTTGAAATGAAAAAGCCATAAGCTGCTGATGAATCTAACCTTTCAACAAGGAGGAAAAGGTGTTGTTCTTTATAGCTATGGTTATAACCTTTCAAATGTGAATGATACCTAGTGCTGTGCTCTTTCTTCATGCGTTACACAACAAAGGTAATTTGCAATATTTGGATATTGGAAGCTTGTTGACCTCTTTTGCAAAACTCAGCCTTTTTTTTTTTTTTTTTCTTTGAGTGGGATGTATTTTCCATTTACAAACATTGGTCTTAATGTTTCAACTTACTTCTTGTGAAATAGACCACACTCAGAAGTCCTCTAAAAGACTCAAACAAATGTCAGATTTTACATCCCCCTTTTTGTTTTTTATTTATTTTTTTTTTATTTTAACCAAGTGCAAGCTTTGTCTGCTCCCAGATGTGTTTTAGGAATGACGACCCTTTAACAGAAGTTAAGAACATAGATAAAAATATAAAATGCATACACAAATATCAACATTCCCACAACGTTTAAACTGTAAATAACTTAGTTTTCTTGGTCCTCATTCTGTGAGGATACTAATTATATGGGGAAATGTTCCTTTCCTCTCCCTTCTGTATTGCAGAACACTTCCTCTTCTTCCTTTACTTCGTTCCTCCAGAGGTTATCGTGCATTTATGTTCCATTAGTGTCTAGCTGTATTGTTGTAGTAGGCGCTGTGCCATAGTGAGAAACAATCCTTGTCAGAAAAAACTTGCAATTAATGGGTGAGTAACAAATGTCAAGAATACAAATAGAAAGGCATCAGGAGGTGAAGCCTCCTGAACAACAGATCTGAGAGCAGTGATAGAGCTGGGAAAGGAATATCTCTCTTTCAATTCCCAGTTTAGCACCTGTAATTTCGGTGGGAGGGAGCTGAGCCTGATGACAGGAATGTATTGGTTTTAAAGGTATAAACATGAAGAACATAAGAAAAAGAAATTTTTTTTTCTATGCAAGCCACATAACTACATTAAGTTTGTTTTTTACAAGGCTTCCTCTGCTGTCAGCATTGTTTCACAAAATTCTCTAATCCTTGAATAGTCTGTTAGCAGTGGTCCAGTGCTCTATGTAGGGCAATATGTGGCTTTCAGCTGTTAATGTGGAGCTTCAGATAGCTGGTAGAACGAGCAATTTGGTTCATAAAATACCTGATCTAGAAATATTCAGTGTAGGTACTAAGAATGGATAGAAAAACATATTTAGTGAAAGTTCCAAGAGTATTGAATATTCTGTTTGCTCCTCTTTACCTCAGAACTGAGAGATTCACAACATGCTGCTGCACTTGACTCTGCCTACATCGTGATGATATTGCCACAGGGTGAGGTGACAATGTGAATGCTTGTAATTCGTGACTGTCATAGTGATAGCTGTAAAGTAGCAATTTATAGTGCAAAATGAAAAAGTATTAAGAACAGATGGTAAAATTAAAAAAAAAAAAAGTGCCCTAAACTCGAAACCTGCATTGTCATACTCGAGGAATTAAGTCCACGTAGAAGTTAATAGCAAAAGAGAAGAGGTTATTTCTTTTTGGTTTTGGTTTTATTTTATGCTCTAAACTTTTAGAAGTTAATTAGTGTTCATCAAACCTTTTATGGTGACAGCACCATATGAACTGACACCCTTTAATACACGCAGTGTGGTCGAGGTCAAAGGCATCTTCCCCATGCTATTTTTGTCACTTTATCAGAAGTATAACCTGTAAAGTAGTAAAAATTCCCAGTTTTCCATAAAGTTATTTTAATTCTTCGAGATTTGACTCTATTACATGGGTAACAACCCACTGAAAATAAGTCGTACTGTGATGTAAATTCTTGGAAAACATCACAACACTTCAAAGTGGAAAGTGAAATTGGTACTATTTCCTCCTTGTAATGTTTTAAATTTTGTCATACTGTTCTAACCTGTTTCCCTCTGATTTTCTTACTCAACAAGTTTGTAACAAAAGAAAGCATAAAATTTTGCATGAACTGCAATGCAAATTTCAAATACTGATGCTGTGATCAGGAGGAGATTATTAGTGTGCTGTACTGAAGAACTGATTTGTATAAAATGTGCATCTTTTACTTTTAATTGACTGGTAAGCCTGTGAAGGGAAAAGAAGCAAATGGAAAATCCTTTTGGACAATATCGGAAACAGAAGAAAGTGCTTAAGAAAAGTAAAATCAGAATTCTCACCCTACCGTTATCATCCAAATAAATGTCTTACCAATGATAACAGCTAGGAATTTCAATAGGTTTTGAGAAGGATGCTTCTTTGGAGCTTTACAGCATCTGTTGGGCCCACGTGCTTAATGATATTTGATGAGTCTTGAAATCTAATGTCTGCAAAGTAAACAGGGGAGCAGAAATAACTTTTTAATGAAGTTCAGAGTACTGATGGTTTAGGTGTAAAATAGTAGGAGAATATGGAGGAGCTGCCTTGGTTATCAAATGAGGATATTTGCACATACTCGTTTTCATTTCACATTTGTTTTCGTAATTCAATTGCAAGCTGAAATTTCAACTGTTCTCTGAAATGGGTTATTTGTTCAAATATCAGATTCAGATTTTCTGCTGTGCTAGTGGTTTTTTTACGATCAAGGATTCAGTTTCTGAACTGCCACTGTGTTGAGATTCTTGTGTTAGTGTCCCTTATCATACACGTCTTTTTCACGGCTGTTACATGGGAACATAAATGCAATTGTGATAATAGAGAGCAACAGACCTCTTGCAGAACTTCCAAAAAACAGATGTCATTGCAATTAAAAAAAAAATAATTGAAGCCTTTTTTTCTGGACCATCATCTCTTCATCCCTAAACTCTATTTATGAAAAAAATAGAGATGATAATTGTTAGGCATTCACTTCTTTTTCATAGATGAGTCAGGAGAAACGCAGAAGGATTGTAAAGAGAAAGAATGCAACCTGGAACTGCTTTTATTAATTTTACAAGCTAAAGAGTAGCGAATAATGCGCAAATATCTGCAAAACTCTGTAGAAGTTTTCTTGGCTTGATGTGCATTTTCCTGTGGACTAAAGTTGCTAGTTTGGAACTACTGACAAGTTGATTACAAATGTCTTTGCTGTTCCCAAGATACTTCAGTCTTTGCTCAAGTAGTTTGTTTCACTTGAGTAATAATCTAGTTCACATTTTTTGATGCATTCATCAATTTGTGTTTTAACTTTTATTTTGTGAATAAGTTTGATAGTTTGAGGTGAGAACAGTATTACAAAACTTCAGTAACTTGTTGATGTGAATTGTGAATGTTGTGTATCAATTTTTTTTTGACTCCTGCATTTTATTCCATTGGTTTTCAAGTATGTTTGTTCCCGTAAGTTTTACAAAGGACAGTTTTTGCCCCCTGGCATAACATACTGGGAAAGACAGCATTTTCCTTTTCTTTGGTATATTATGTTTAAAAAGTTTGCATGGTTGTATTTCAGTAGTTTAATAGGGGATTTTAGCTGGATTTTTTTCCTCTCCATGTTTCAGCGGAGGTGTTTTAACAACAGATAGGTTAATAGGTTGTGAGTTTCCAAATAGATTTTATTATCTCATTTTTCATGGATTATATAGGGTTGATGGGTAGGAAGGAGAATCCTTCTTTAATACTTTGGGTTATCTTTGTTAATGATTTGTGATTTTATTTTTTTTAAAAGCAAACTTTACTTTGTTGCTTTTTATTCCCATTGCACTGAATAGCAGTAGATTTCTACTGATTCAGTAGAAAGGGAAAGATTTACTTAAATGAAGATATTTGCACACATTTGTTTCCATTTCTCATTTGTTTTTGTAATTCAATTGCAAGCTGAAATTTCAACTGTTGTCTTTAGTAGGATGTGCTCCTTAAATCCAGGCAGATTAGATTGGACAATGTTGTTCCTGCTTCACTGTTGTTTGTCTTGCTCTCTTCCAGAATGAAGGTGCTTAGAGAAGATTTAATATGCCAACCTGATATTTTTCAGGCTTGTTAAATCTTATTCCTCAGTTTCAATGAGATAGTTGAGAAATTAATCATGTTAATTTGAAACTGGAATTTGTCATATTCATTTTCATTTTGAAAGCAATTAAATGCCTGAGAACTTGACCTACTTTCACTGCAAGGTGGCATAAATGTCATCTTTAAAGTTTAATAGAAATCTAATTTGATGTGGCCAAACGGGTAACACTTGAACAATTGTTTATTTTCCTACTTAGTGGTACATAACGTTTCCTGCTATTTGTTTAAAAAAAAACCCAACAGCAACAAAACCCCTTTAAAATGTTCCATTTTCCCACAAAAAAATGTAACTAGCGCAGGAATTCTCAAGCATTAGGAGATTTTTCAGTTTATAATTGGCTTAGGATACAAGATGATAAAATGGATTTAATTTTTAATATACCCATTTATATTGAGTATGATCTATGGAAAAAAAAGTAGGCAATGAACTAAAGTTTGAATGGATTGATTGTTTTGTAGGTGTGTGAGATATGTGAATCTTATCTTTGTTCCCATGCTGTGATGGAGTATTATTTCTAAAAGACCTGAGACTGGTTTGGTCTTGTTGTTGGTGCACAGGGAATTAAGCAACGGACAAAAAGTAAATATTACAAAGCAACTTCATTCACAGCTTGCTTGTTCTCTTGTGCTCAATTGGGTCTCCAATAGGGGAAAAATTGAATTTGTAAGTAAAGATTAAATTGTGGTGTATATATACTTTAGCATCTTCTGAATATTAAATGTTCCTTGTTGCGATTTCAGATATTACAGATTTTATATGAAAAAAAAATAAAATAAGTGGAATTAAAATCCATTTTAAATTCCAGAATTACTGACCTCATTTATTTTTTCTTTTGAGAATATTAATTTTTAATTTCTCACCATGCACAGATGGAAAATAGTTGAGTGCTGAAATTTAGTTGGAGTCATAGGGTATGTTTTTAATAGGGATGTGACTTCATTCATGTATCATTTTGTTTCTAATTCTGAATGTGCACATAGTTGAACAAATGTTGTTACAGTTTTGCAGGAGAAATTTGTCTTGAGATATGAATTGAGAAATTGGATGCCAGAGATTTGTCTTGAGATATGGATTGAGAAATTGGATGCCAGAGATGTAGTTAATAATTGTAATTATTTGTTTTTCCTAAGGTTGGTTGCACTACTTAAGACAAAAAAGGAGTAAAATTCCTTGAGTAGCTGACGTAGCCTCTTTTCCATGTAGACCATCCTCTTTTTCTGTCCCTGATATACCAACCACCAAGAGCATGTGGTTGCTGCAGATAACAGCCATTTGTAACTTCTAGGGCTATAAGTATGATCTCTACAAATAAGCATTTATTCTATAAAATGTTCCACGTAGCTTCATCTCAAGCCAGAATTAGGTCATTCATCTACCTAATTCTGTATTTAAATAGATGTGAAGATTTATACCGAGCTTTTATGTTTGGGGAAGTAAAAAGACCTTGGTTTTCTTGTTTCTTTTAATGATAAATTGTGAGATTATCATGTTTTATGTTTGCTGTTTTCTGCTACCATAATTTCTTCTAGTATATCACATTAAGATAAATTAATCATTTGCAGCTTTACAAGTTTAAACAAAAGTCTAAATGGAATACATTTCAAATGAAATAATGCAGATTAAATATTGATTGATATTAGAAACTTGACACAGATTATTCTGCAGAATATAAAATAGAGTATTGCCTTAAAAATTATATTAACTCTGATAAATAATAGACCATACAGCATGAAATGAAGTCTAGAGGAGAAACTATTACATTTAACAGTGTTAATAGGGTTTTTCCAGTCTAACACGAAAAGATGAACCGAATCATTCTTCTATACATCCTTTCATTTACTGAGCTTCAAAGTGGTGGGGAGCAAGTAATTATATAGCAGGAAATTGTTATCAGTAGTCCAAATGGTCATTTGATGTAATGCTCTGTTATGGAAGACTGGAGTGAAAACAAAAGTAACTACAGATTATATGGAACATAAAACTGCGGGAAACTAGATGGTCGTGTACTGCAGAAGCAACGGCAGAGTGTTTTTTCATGAACGAGTTTTAAAAAAAAAAAATCTGTGTTTTACTTCTAAGTGTTAATACTTACAAGCTGACTAGTCACCTTAATTGCTCCTTCCAAAATATTTTCTACATTTAAAAAAGAATAGTAGCAGTAATGGGGAAATAAATTGAGAACTCTGTGTATATGCTAGCAAAGAGTGTAAAAACTGAGTGCACCTGAGAATATTTTTAACAGCTTTTTTTTATTAAACAAGAGAATGATGGAATGTTTTTGTGACTTTTGTCAATTAAGTAATAAATAACTTCTGAATTATTTCTTATCTGATAGAATACTAGGCTAAAATGAAGTTACTCACAGAAATGATAGCTTCCTTTCCTGTGGAAATATTATATTTTTTTCCTTTGTCTTTACAAAATATGTTGTGCACAGTTGGATGACATGATTTTTGTGAATCTGAAAAGGGTTCCATCAGTTTTTTCCCAGCAATGATTAATTTATTCTACTCAGAGGAAAATGCTGTGTTTGCTCCTGATTCCATCCTTGTGGCAGGATGCTTCTGCAGCAAACCACAGCAGCTTGAAAGCAATGCACTTTCTAAGGAAAAACACGTATCTGAAATAATTATCAACCTATTTAGCAGTGTTATGTTAAAACTACATTGGAAGTTTGCATTACTCAGGATTGATGCAAATTCCTGTAAAGAAAAGGGCTTGAGTAACTGAAGAAGCAGAATTTAACTGCTACTTGAGCTGATGTTTATGGTTAGTCATCTGGAGGGAAGAATAGTTTGCCATATATTGTGTGTTTGGTGGAAAGGACATGCATCTTTCAATTATTCTTGCTCATAAAAAAACTACTTGTGAAAGTAGAATTGGTTTATGAAACAACTTTGATGTATTTATAAGCATAATGTGTTTTTTTCATGTATACACATAGACTATAATTATAATGCCAGTTAAATTAGCTTCCTAAATTGTGAATAACACAGGCTGTGTTTTCCATAAAATGTTAGTTCCGGTTTCTTTTGTAAGTACAGTTTTTGTGCCACTCAACAAAACTGCAAAGGGAACACATATGGAGCCTTAAATATATTTTTACCTCAAGTCCTTTATAAATGGGATATAAAAGCACGTTGTATAACATAATAAATTGTATGGAAAGGAACCACATGTTTTCCAGGTAGAAAAAACGTATTTTAGTGATCTGTGTAGGATGTTTATATCCATATGGAATACTTTTAATCCGGGTTACTTACCTAACCATTCTTTCAATTCCTGCATCATTTGTCAGTTTTCATACTTCAGTGTGAGCTGAGTCTGCTCTAGGAAAAGTTCTTGCTGTTTACAGTAGGTAGGCTTAAAGAAAAGCTAAAACTATGAAAATGCCTCAGTTCCACATTTTTCTCTGGGGGTTTTTATTTAGAGGTGATACAAAATAAAACGGTCCTTTCTCTTTGCTATAGTAGTTTCTAAAGCATAGAGACATATTTTGTTCTTAAAGATCCTTTTCCCACCCAAAAGCTATGTGTATGCAGAATGTATGCAAATCACCGCTACAAAATGTGGGGCTCACAGTAAGATGCAGAGATCAAGAACTGGGGGAAAAACCAACCAACCTCCCCCCCCGCCCCTTCCATGAAAATAGTTTCTTTGTGGGGTTTGTCTCCCTGAGGAACTTACTGATACTCGGATACTCTGTCATGTGTAATTGGATTGTAGCTCTTTCTGAATACTGTTTTCTCCTCTTGACAGCATGGGGTAACCTTGGAAATGTTCTCAAGAGCCAGAGCAAGATTTCTGAAGCCGAAAGCGCCTATAGAAATGCCTTGTACTACCGCAGCAACATGGCTGATATGCTTTATAATTTGTAAGTATGCATGGCTTTCCTGGAGTTGGATCGTCTGTGAAACCTGTTGTGAATGGAGCTATTGATTTACTTGCTGGAAATGGAGTTGATGTTGCTTTGTAATAGTTGTTTCATTAATTGTGCTCCTTAAACTATGGGGTGGACAGGACCTTTTCTTGGTCAACGTTATCGTGTATTCATATATTGAGTATGGAGAAGGTAAACTTACAAATCTGTTTGCTTTAAAAGAAGCAAAAAAAACCCCACACTGAACAAAGTACAGATAGATGAGCTGGCAACAGTAGCACTCCATCTGTTTCTGACTCTGCTAAAATGTAGAGGTGTTATTTAGACTTCTTTTTTAAGTCTTAATAACACTTGCTGGGGAGAGTGGGTGTAAGCACTTCCTGACATAAGCCCATACCCCTCGGTTAGGTCCAGAGGTCTAAATGTTAAAATAGCAAATTACTTTTCTCCTGTGAGTTACTTAAGAGCAGCCTAGGTTTGAGAAAGTTTAATTACTAGAATCCTGTTGTAGGTGGGTAAGAGAATAACTACCATGAGCATCAAAATAATTACACACCGGGGAAAAAGATTTCCGAACTCATTAACCAAATCACGAACACGGAAGATAGCGTCGTGCTAAGCTTCTCACTGAGACGTGATTGTGCACATGCCCCAGTGGGGAGGGGGCTGATACTGCGAGTGTCCTGGCTGGGCATCTCGCCTGCTCCCTGCTCAGCACTGCTTGTCGTGCCAGCATTCGCCCGCTCTTCCTCTCTTGCCACCACCCACCCAGCCCAAACCCCCAGAGCGGGGCTCTGCTGTGATCAAGCTCATCACCTTTGATATCCAAACACTGTTGTTTCACGATGTGTGCAGAGAACAAAATCCAGGTGACTGCCGTTCATTAGGTAGTAGTATGAAAACAAAGTCCTGTGTGCAGTGGGAAAGTATGTATGACAGAAGCAACACGTGCAAAAACTAAATGCAAATAGTAAGCTTCTTTAAATAAATAAGTAAACAAATAATGTTCTGCCTGTAAGTGTAGTTTAAATGGTTGTTTATAATACCTGAAAATAAAGTTTACCATAATAGACTTTTTCTTCTTTCTTCCTTGTTTAACAAGGAATAAGTTGCTTATTTCATTAATTTGCTTTACAGGTAAACATACTGGAAACTTAAAATAATTTAATGATAAAATTTCTGTTCCAAAATCAAATTCATATCTCAATATATATATATTTTTAGTAATCATACAATTACAAACGTACATATATGCACATAATTTTTTTGTCTCTGTTAGGCAATGAAGAGTGTGAAAAGCATATTTTTAGGAAGAAACTCCTTCTGCTCACATTTAAAAAATAACTTCTGAACCCAGCAGAAAATTGCAGGGAAAAAAATGACAAGATAGTTACTTCTGAATTTCTCATATGCCATTCATTTTGGGGATGAAAATTATAACTATTACAATTTTTGGTATGCCTATACAGTACTTTAGTCGCTTACTCACTCACTGTGTCATAGAGGGAAACTGAAGTTAATACCAGGGTAAGAAGAGGAAAGGGGGTTGGGCTATAAAGACAGGGGTATAAAAGAAATCAGATTTCAGTAGTTTTGCTGTTCTTGGAACAAGCTGATAATCTTCCATTGATATACAAAATACATGCCTACAAACCTTCATTTCTGTTGAGTAGAAAATTTCTTGGAATTCTACTGAATTTATGTGAAAGGAATTTAACTGAAATGCTGGTTGGAATATATAGGGCAGGAAGTTACTTTACATATACCTATGAAAGTAAAGGAAGTACGTTCAGAGGGAAGTGTTTGTGTATATGTATGCATATGCAAAAGAGGATCTCTAGTTCTTAATAACCTGACTACTACTATCTTGAATCCAATCGAATCCTTTCTGTTTTTTTTTTAAAGCTTCACAAAGCCATTAGTTGTTCAATAGAAATTGAAAAATCCTGCCTTTTTTTTTTTTTGAGTCTTTCCCTGTGTTGAAGATTTTCATATCCAGCACAAAAACTAGGTGGTGAGTGGAGCGGGCTTTGATATTATGAGACCATGTACAAATCGATTATTTTAAGCATAAACTCTGAAGAGCTCCCTTGCAAGTTCAGCCCATGCAGTTCTATGGGAGACTTTTACAAAAACTACTGTAATGGAAAAATGTGTCTTGTATGTGCTTACAAGAGGTCAGTTAGATTTGCCACTTCTGGTTTTTAGTATGTGCTTTTGAAACTGAAACAGTCACTTAGTAGAACTTTAGAAAAAAGGCACCCTTACACTCATTTCTAATTACTGTATTTTGGCCATAATATATCCTAAGTATATTGTAGTCTCACATGATCTTTATTTTTTCTTAGCACTTATGCCTCAGTATTTGATAAAAATTAATTGGCACACACACAGCCCAATGTTCACACACAGCAATAACAAATCAAAGTGCTATCTGATCGAGGAACAAATTATTAAGGATTAACTCACAATTTTTAATGGGTAGCAATCAAAGAGAGAAACTACATAAACATTTGATGATCTCTCCTTTTTCAGGAAACTAAATGTGAGTTTGGCTTAGCAGTTAGCTATTAATGCGTTAAAATCTAGAGAATTTAACAGATTAGATGAATGGCTGATTTCAGTGGTATATTTTTTATTTTCTGACTGTTGTACCTTATGGCTCTGAGTTACAGCTGTTTATGCCATTTAGGACAATTTAAAGTACATTAGTTTAGATTACATCATTACATAATCTCCATTTGAAGGTTTGTCTGGTTCTGAACATGTCATTTCCCATAATCTTCAAATGTGTCAATTCTGGAACCTTAGATAAATTCCTAAACTTTTAGAGACCAGCAGAAAAATTTTTATTATTATTTTTATTTATTTAAAAAAGAAAAGAGGGGAAAAAATGAAAAAAAAAAAAGCTCTTGCTAACATTAATATTGGGTTGATGGTTCATCACTACTTTAGATATGGTTTAAAATGGGTTTGTTCTGTTGACATTTTCTCAGGTTCAAATAAGTATAAGTGAAACTTATCGATAGCTTATACCTCAGGATAACTTGTGACCCAGCCTGTCTTGAAGGCAGGATCTGTGGCCTGGAATTTAGGAAACTTGAGCTCAGGGTAAGGACTTGAATTCCAGTTTGGAAGCTTGTTTTCTGAAACTCTCATGAAAAGCTCAGAGGGTGAATTCCTGGCAGCTCTGAAAGCATTTGAGATTTTCATAGCAATTTCAGTGCAGAGAGGATTTCAGTTGTTGTGTTATAGTGTAGATGGAGAATGTATTATAATACGACTTTAATAACATAGTTTGTACTTCAAAAATACATATAAAGTGACCTCCTATAAATAACTTCTCTGATGTCTTGAGACTGCACTGCAGGTGATTTTTACAAATAAATCTTGCAGCCAACTTCTCAAAGCTATGTAACGCTGCTGATTTCAGCTAGATTTCATAGGCTAGTAAATCAGCATAAACTGAGATCTCTTTCCATGCCTTTGTTTTTTAAACAGAGGAGTCCATGTATTTTAATACTATGAAGTACCAAGGACAGAGCTGTAGAAAAGCAGTAGTTTGTTCTTCCAAACTAGACAATGTTCAGTACATTAGAAACAAACTATTTTTAGTTCTTTAGCTTTTCAGTCTTTGTTGCCTTATGATTGTTACCTGAAGCTCGGGGGGTTTTTGGTATTGTTTCAAATTGCTTCTAGTTAATGCCTAAAGTAAAATTGCTTATCAGTCAAAAGACAGTTTTGCATACATTATTATTTCACTTGTATTTAGGCCTATCTCTGCTTAGAGTATTCTTTTGTCATCTGTATCAGTAATCTGTATTACCTTGAGTTTCGCAGCCAATTTTAAGGATGCTCGCAATCTCACGTAAATATTGTATATTCCTTTAAAATGGTACTAATTACTTTAAATGTTGTATTTTTGGAGTATACAATGCCCTATAAAGGATAATTTTCTACAAAACAGCCATCCCCTTGCTTCTCTTCCAAAGTATCTCATTTTGCCTTTAGTGATATAGGACTGTGTGTACAAGTGTATTATTCAAATAATTTAATTGCTTTGAATAAGTTGAAAGTATGAACTTCTGAAAACTTCACCTTGGCAAACTTAGGGTATTATGTCAATAAATGTGGATTTTTTTAGATTTCTGTTAGGTCTTCAATAGTAGCTGAAATTTTAATTCTGTAAAGTCTAAGATTGCAGAAGTGTTTTGTATGCAAAGTTTAACTCCACATCCTTGGGTAAAAATAAATATGAGCAAAATTCTTCCTTGTCTGTTGTTGTTAGCCTATATAACATCTGAAATTGTGTTCCCTGTGCTTCTGCCTTTTAAGGGTGCTGGTATAAAAATCTCCTTTGCTGAGCTATCAGAGAAGAAAAGCACTAAAACCAGGCTAACCTACTAACCCATGTTGGACTGTATTTGAACCTGCCCCAGACAAAGCTGCTGCACCACTTCACGTAGTAGGAAATGAGTCAAGGTTATGGTTCCTCTTCCTTGATAGCTCACAAGTTTTATAATGCAGGATGTCGAGTTAAAAAGCAAAGAGGATGTGTCATCTACTGTCTGTTTAAGTACTTGGTTATTTTTTTCTAAGCTGTGATTGTAAACTTGTTACAAGCCTGTTTGGACTTAATCTCTGCTTTGCCAGCTAGCTCTTACTCTGGCAAAGACAGTGGCTGAAATTTATGTCTTACTGTAACCAAAGTTGTCTTGATAAAATCTTGCTGTATTTGGTGATCGGTGGTTTCCTGCAGTGTAGAACTCTGCTCCAGGACTCTGGTAGAGCCTGTATGAAATATTTTTGTTAGTAATATTGAGAGCTGAAATACATTCAGTGACCTAGTGATTCAAATACATGCCTCAGTATTTGAAATTGTGGTGGTTGATAGTCCTTACATAAACTTTGTCCAATTTATAAAGTTAGGAAAATAGTTGTTAGTCTCACAGACTGAATGGGAGACATTGCCATTCAGTTTCTTAAAAAGCCGCTCTTGTAAGAGGTTCTCTCCAGCTCTCGACCTATGTTGCCTGCTGGGGCACGTGCTGGGGAATAGATGTCTTGTTTGAGGACCACTAGCACAGCACACCACTGCCCAGTGTCCAGACAAGGGAGAAAGGCAGGAGCAATGCTATTCATCCCTATGGCAGCCCTCCCTCTGTCAAGGAAATGAGGGTTGTGAGAGTTGGTGCAGCACTGAAATGGTAGTAATCCCAACTGAACTGCCCCAGTAACAGAAAAGAATAGGACTATGCTTGCCAACCAATTTGCTTGCATTTGGAAAGCTCTTCCCTAGAACTGGGAGAACATGACAGAGTTTTGACTGTGCTATCTGAAAGCCTAGAGGTTATTTTGGGGGTGATCGTTTTGTTTTGATTTTTTTTTACTAATGGGGTTATGGATGACTGTGCTTAGTGAGTTCTGCAAAGTGAATGGTCGTTTTGTGTTAGTGTCTACTGTGTATATTTGGGTTCTCATTGATTAAAAAAGTAGGATTTATGTTCCATGTACATATTTGCTAAGAAGATGTTATAGGAAAACATTAAACGTTCCCTGTTTGTACTGTTCCTTAATGATTGGCTTGCTTGTTAATGAAACCTAGTTGTAGACTCTTACAAAAGGTTTGCACTCGTTTGTTTGAGTAGCTAAATGGCTTACTTACATAAAAAAAAAACAAAACAAAAAAGACTTAATTAAAGACCAAACTTAATGGTTTCATGTAGTGGGCTGTTGTAGCATCCATACCTGTTTTTCTACCTATTAGTTTTGCAAATGACAGTGAAAGAGTTGCCTTAGGCAAAGCATATCCCCTATGGCTGCATGGCTGGAGACACATTTGTGTGGGGAATAAAAGAGGATTTTTTTCCATTTCTTTCTTTGCCAGCATAGCATTTAGGTAAATATAGTTCTTTGTGGTTAATCTCACCTGAAATCAATGGGATGAATGTAGCTTGAGGCATGGATGAACTGCAGTCATGGCAAAATAGTAGCTAACAGGCCCTGTATTAGTTATTATCAACCAGTAAACAAAATTGATTAAAATAGTTCAATATTTTACGTGGCTTGAAAATTTTATAAATATTTCACTAACACACATGTTTACCTTGATGATAGTTAGGGTTCCCGTGTATTGTATTTGGTCAGTTTATGCCAGCTTTAGTCACTGAAGAGTTTGCTTTGTAAGTAGACCAGCTGGCTTTAATAGGACTACAACAGGAAGAAATTAATATGTAACTTGAGAAAAACGGTAGACTTTCTACTGCCTGTTTTTTTGTGACTGCTTTCCAGTCTCTGAGAACGGTTTTGTGCCATTAGTATTCAGTGACTTTAGGTCAGAACTAAGGCAGAGAAGGAAGACAGGAAGATTTTTCAAGTTGTTGATCAAGCAAGATAGGTAAAAGTTGGCAGCTTAAAGAATTCAGGATGGTTGCAAAGAACTCATTTGGGGAAAATATTTTCCTGAATGTATTTAAATGAGCAATTCTATCTATAGAAGTGGTGTGCATCATTTCTAGACAGCCAGAACTTGCTTCTCATTTTTTTCATCTTTTTACTTCTCTTCTTTTTACTTCTCTTCTTTTTACTTCTCTTCTTTTTACTTCTCTTCTTTTTACTTCTCTTCTTTTTACTTTTACTTTTCTTCCTATTAGACAAACAGGATTCTGAGACACTTCCTAAGTCACTGGATGAAGTCTGCTACTCTTGCAAGGAGTCATAAATGGAGGCAAGCACTCAGCACATATCCTCCATTTCATACATGATTCACACTCCACTGTAAAATTAGCTAGAAGCAATGCAGGCAAAAGAATTTCCTCTTGTAAGGTTGTTCCAGAATCTTGCTACTGTGATAGTTAGAACTTGTCTCCTAATTAATCCTAAATTAATTAATGGAAAATTTATAACCGTTTGCTTTGTCTTCTGTGGTTTAAGTAGCTTTTTCTTTTCCAAGTAATTTCATCCTCATATGTTTCTAGAGAGAAACTTTATTCTTCCACAATACTTGTCTTACTAGGATAAAAGAGCCACTGACTTCCTTCTCACCCTCCCTCCATCTGATAGACTTCACATGTTCCTAGTTACATCAGTAAACTTTCTTTGAACAGGAGTTGCGTGTTTCAATTAGTATTTTAATTTATCTGCCTTAGAATTGAGAGGTGGACTGGAGAGAAAAAGACGTTTTGGAACTACAAATTTGAAGCAACTGCTCCCGTGTTTCATTTTTTTGGGGGCAATTTGGGGTTATGCTTTTTTGTTTATGTAGCTTGGTATTCTTAGCAACTGTAGAAAGTTTATTAAAAATACTTTAAGCTCTTCATCCAAATTTATCACTTAAGCTTACTCTTCTGTATCAAGCATCCTTATTTCAAGCATGTGCTTTCCTTTGTTCATCGTTCTGTAAGGAAGAAGGAAGGCTTTGTGTCTCTATAACTACAAAAGATAGGTACATACTCAGCACGTGCCAGTTGGTGTGCTCCACCACTGGCTCATGTTCAATGGTTTGCACTGTATCACTGTTTTTGTATTCTTTCTGTCCACTCCTTCTCCCCTCTGCCAGCAATCTCCAAAGAGCAGTTATCATTTTGAAGTGTAAACAAAGAATGGGAAAGGCATGTGCAGAACAGATTCACTCCTGGCTGTAGGAGTGTATTGGGTTTGCATGACAAGGTTTTGGTGGCAGGGGGGGCTAAAGGGGTGGCTTCTGTGAGAAGCTGCTGGAAGTTTTCCCCCATGTCCAATAGAGTCAATGCCAGCCAGCTCCAAGATGGACCTGCTGCTGACCAAGGCTGAGCCCATCAGCGACGGTGATAGCACCTCTGGGATAACATATTTTAAAAAGGTGAAAAAAAAAAAACCCTGCGCAACAGCAACCAGGAGAGACGAAGTAGAGAAATAACTCTGCAAGCACCAAAGTCATTGAAGAAGGCGGAGGAGGAGGTGCTGCAGGTGCCAGAGCAGAGATTTGCCTGCAGCCTGTGGTGAAGACCATGATGAGGCAGGTTGTCCCCCTGCAGTCCGTGGAGGTCCACGGTGGAGCAGATACCCACCTGCAGCCTGTGGAGGACCCCACAGCAGAGCAGGTGGATACCCGAAGGAGGCTGTGACCCCGTGGAGACCACATGCTGGCTCAGGCTCCTGGCAGGACCTGTGGCCCCATGGAGAGAGAAGTCCACGCTGGAGCAGGTTTGCTGGCAGGACTTGTGACCGCATGGGGGACCCACGCTAGAGCAGTCTGTTCCTGAAGGACAGCACCCCATGGAAGGCCTCACACTGGAGAAGTTGGTGGAGAACTGTCTCCTGTGGGAGGGACCCTACACTGGAGTAGGGGAAGAGTGTGAGGAGGCCTCCCCCTGAGGAGGAAGGAGCAGCAGAGACAAAGTGTGATGAACTGACCACAACCCCCATTCCCCGTCCCCCTGCGCCACTCAAGGGGGGGGAGGTGAAGAAAATCGGGAGTAAAGTTGAGCCCAGGAAGAAGGGAGGGGTGGGGGGGAAGGTGTTTTAAGATTTAGTTTTTATTTCTCATTACCCTACTTTGATTGGATTGGTAATAAATTAAATTAATTTTCTGCAAGTTGAGTCTGTTTTGCCCGTGACAGTAGTTGCTGAGTGATCTCCCCGTCCTTATCTTGACGCATGAGCCTTTCAGTATATTTTCTCTCCTCTTGTCCATCTGAGGAAGGGGAGTGATAGAGTGGCTTTGGTGGGCACCTGGCATCCAGCCAGGGTCAACCCACCACAAGGAGAAACTTCTTTATGCAGACCACTGGGAGTGGTGAGTTGCTGGAGACTCAGCAGTGCCTGCAAGGTGTGAACTCCAGCTGAGGGTCGTTATTCCTTTGCATCTAGAAATTGGTCATTCAGAGCAAACTTTTTCCCCCTCCTATATTTACTATAGACAAAAGAAATGGCAATGTGAGATGAAAATCAACTGTCTCCTTTGAAAGGAAATGGAGTAGAACGAAACATTTGTTGAGCTTTACAAATGCACCCTGAACTTTTTGAAGATGTTTTCAGTGTAATAAAGCATAGTAATAAGCATGACAAACAGACTTTAAATTGTTTGATTCTGCAATTATATAAATTTACTAGCGAAATTGGGAAGTTTTGGCTAAACATTTAGTCTTTTTTTCCCCCACAAAAACAAGATGGAAATATGCATGCACCAAACCTTTTTTACAGAGTTTATCTTTCTTACAGACTCACCATTAATCTGTTATCACTCCATTCCAGGTGAGTGGAAAGGAACTAATTTTTGTCTGAAAGGTTTGAGAGCCAGCAGACAAGGAAGCACAGACTCCGTCTGCCATTGGCAGTTGCTGACTTCAAACCTAGCAATCAGTTGGAGGGAAATGAGTTGTCTAAGGAAGGAAGGAAGGAATTGGGACTATCAAAATGGGGCTAAACAACTTCAAGGAGGTCTCAGACTTTCATTGTTAATCACCCATGGTTTTCACTTCATCTGCCTCTGTCTGTGCTTCTCTATTCTATAGCTAGTCAGCTCATTTCTTGCAAGCTTAGGTGACTATGATAGTTATGCAGCTATTAGTTCCCAGCTTATGACACCACAACTTTCTCTACAACCGTGGTCAGTTTGCTTGAATGACATTTTGCAATTCTCTAGTTGCATTGGCATAGAAAAGTTGTATTTCAAATTTTGCCCGTAATGTATCTTTATAAAGATACTTCAGTTTCATTTTTAGTGATTTTGAAGTAACTTTGAGTATCTGATGAAAATTCTCTAGCTGGAATATAGTAAATTCTAAAATAAGACATAGGAGGCACATCGAACTTTCCTCTCATGGCTTTGACCTCCATTCTGAAGCAAAAGAAACTCTATATGAAACTCCAATGAAAAAGGAAGTGTTTCTGTGGCAAAAGAACCCATACTTGACCTATTTCTTAAGGAGAAGGAAAGAATATATAATCAAACTTCCAGTTCAAGCTTGTTGAAGAGTTGTTAATATAACTTAACAGACTGCAAAGGTAATTGACTTCAACCTCTCAACTTCTTTGGAAAGAATTTCAAGTGCTCAACAGACCCTTTTGGTAGTATTTGCTCTAATGACCTCTTTGCAACCATGTAGAGAAGGACACGTTCCCTTCAGATATTACTCAGTTGGGCCCATCTCTTTGCTTCGTGTTTGTGTTGACAATGGTGAACAATTGTCAGGGCCAACTGCTTTTGGAGGCAAGCCTGGGATTTGCTGCCTGAACTCAGCGTTACTGGAGCAGCCAGCAGAGATCCTCAAGAAGGAGATCCCTGCTCCGCTCCTAGGGCCCTTCCCTTGGGCTGTTGTTCCTTCACTAGCCCTGCTGTCTCTGCTGACCAGGTCCAGTGATTTAGCAATGTGGTAGCAAGGCTGAACTGCTCTGTTTCTCAGAGTCTCGGGGCTGTCTCTCGCATATAATGCCTAGTTGAAAATCAGCATGATTTTTGTCTTGGGAATGGCTTAGAAGCTGTGAAATGCAGCAGTGGAAAGACAAATACAGGACCTGAGGACTTGCAGGTTTTCTTGAACTAATTTTGAAATAAACAGTAGTTTGTCATTTGATTCTGGGGCTTATTTTGTTTTGCTCAAAAGGTAAATATTTATAAGAAGATGGTGGTGTTTTACCTGTAGAAAATGGAGACAAAAGCAAATATTGAACTGTTGCTCTTTTAAATTCTTCTGTGTCGTGAATGAGACAGTAGAGCTGTGGAAGTAATAGTGAGCAGTAATGTAGTTAGAGACCGGGATTATAATACATGCTCTAAAAAGAGAAGTAGGACATCTCACAGGCAGTATTAATTTTGGCAGTAAATAAAATTGAAGTGTTTGGTTTTAGTTTTATTTGCATCTTGTGAGTAACTGGATAGAGGTTGGTGAGCGTATTTATATGCCTGCATTTTGTTTGAGCTTAAAGCTAGAGAGGATCTGATTTTCTTATCCTGGAAGTGAAATATATCTGCTCTTTAAACTCTTCTAATATTCACTGTAAATTCAGGAGTGCTTTACCAGTTTAATGCAATGTTCATCATCTTAACTTTTTGTCTATTTAAGTAACTATTTATCACTTCACAGGTGAACATCCAAGCCAGTTATCTCGCAGAAGCATACCCCCCTAAGTGTTAATTGGATTCAACTAAAAATACTCTTTTTTAATTTTCCTTTAAACCTTTTCCTGACTTTCTTTAGTCTGAAACTAGAACTAGAGGCTCATAAATCTAGTAATTTTTGCACTGTCAGAAACCACGGGGAAACCAGCAATCAATCAGGACCAATTTCACAAGAAGAAGAGGCAGTTTCATGCCTTGTCAAGGTTTATTTAGATTATATCCTTTTTTTCCTTCTTTTTCTTCTACCAAACCTCATAACAAATATAAATAAAACACTAATTATTTGCTGGAATTCAGCACTCAACCTTGCATCAGAGCAGCTTGGGTTTTTATATATATATATGTATATACACACACATACATATGTATAAAAATGTGTGTGTGAGAGAGAGTGTGTCTGTTAATGGAACAACTTTTAAAAGAAAAAAAAAGTCTTCTGGAAGAGGAATAGGAAAAATCCCACCTTAAAGTACAATTAATTAATCAAGAGTGCCAGTACTAGTGCATGTAGTGAACATAGAAGATTAATTTGGTAATAATTATAAATAAAAGTTCTTTTAATCCAAAAAGCACAAATGTCGTACACTTACCACAGTAATTTATTTTGTTCGTTGACCAATTATTGTATTACTTCCCTTAACATGTGAAATTATCTTTTCCAGAACTAAAATAAGAATGGAATTTCTTTGATAAATTTGTCCTAAAATGGTGTTATTGTTTTTTAAAAGAGTAAGAAGCAGCTTAAATGTCAGACCGTGCAACTTTTTTATGTTAATTCTACTACTGTCAATAGAAAAACTGGATCAAAATACCATAATAATAATGAATTTCCTTGGAGTATATGCAGTCTATAAAAAATTTTTAAAGTAAACAAAATTCAGGTTCTAGAAAATTTAGGAAATGTTTTTTTCTGTCTTGATGATCATACATCTTGCCTGCTGCAAGACACTTGACAGTAGTAGAAAACCTTGGTGCCATGCCGAAAAGTATCCTGAATACTATTCCCTCATTGGTCACATACTGCAAGTACTAACCGAATGTAAGTTCTGTTAATATTAAAAGTGATTTACTACCTAATCTAAGGTTAGTTGAGAGACAGTTTCAAAAGTGAGGCCACATGGTGCTCATGGAGAGATAGTATAGGAAAAAAAGAGGATATATTCTTCCATTGTGTAAAATCCTAACGCAGCGATAGGAAGCAAACAACATAGATGGTGGTTACTTCTTTAAGTAACTGCCCTACTCTTTTCTTCACCTGAAGTCTACTGGTTTAATTCAAAAAGTTTTCCTGAGAATATGGAGGGGAAAAAAATCTCTGATTAGAGAATGGAGATGGAAAAAGTCCAACATCTTTGCAGTTCAAAAAGCTATCAGCAGATAAAAGCATAGAGGAAGAAGAGAAAATGACTGTAGATTAGGGAAACTACAAATAGATGTGATAACCCTCCTACCTAAAAGAAATAGCTATATTTATTTTTTCATGGATACTTTGATGTGTATGAAGAGGGACATCTACCCCTGGATAATAATGTCTGAGTCTTCGCTCTGAAGTTACTGATTTTTAAGTATTTTTAAATCTTTGTGATTTTAATACATTTACATATGCTTTATTCAGTCTCCTAAAACTTTGGGAACTGTAATGCTTTGAGCATTCATTTAAGAATACAATTGTGAATTCATGTCAGCGATGTCCAGACCACTTATTTCTCAGAAATTTGTGGGTGGCTGGTGTAAATTATAATTCACAAGAATGCTTGTCTTAAAAGCTTTAATTAAAGCTCATGGACTATGAAACTAACTGAGAACTGGAAGTATTCGATATAATTTTTTTGTACCACTTCAGATACCTCTTCAGTTATTAAATTTGTTTGGAGCACAAAGAAGACAGGAAAAAAATGAACTGATGTAGGTGCTTAACCGTATGGTGAATAATGTAGTGAAGTTGCTCACCAAGGACTGGTTAAGGTAATACATGTGAAGTGATAGGTGATTAACTTTTATTGTGCATTTTAAAAAGTTCTGCTTCTTTCAAGTCAAGAAAAGACCAGGCTAAACATGACTGACGTAGTTACAAATAGCTCCACGATACTCCGTCTGCTTTAAAATGTCTCACAGTCTGCCATTTTCTCAACTGAGTAAATGAGTTTTCTGGTTTCCAAGGAAGGCAAAACTGTTGCATATTTAACAACTGATTTGTTAAAGCCACATGGATGCACCTGATGTCTATGAAGTAATCCTGTTTTCAAACAAAATAATTTTCCCACTGTATTGTTAGTAACATGCAGGGTTGTTACATTTGTGAAATACCAGTCAGTATTTTTCTACCTTACCTTAGTTTTGGTTTTAATATTTATTTGAAGTTACTCTATGCAGTAACCTCCCTCCCTCTTTTTTTTTTTTTTTTTTTTTGTTGTTGTTGTCTTTATGCAGAGGATTACTACTTCAGGAAAACAGCAGATTTTCAGAGGCATTGCATTACTATAAACTGGCAATTGGTAGCAGACCCACACTAGCCTGTAAGTATTTCAACTATACAACCTTGCATAATATTGACTATTATCGTTCTCATTGATGGCAATTTCTTTTTTTTCAGAAGGTTTTCATTTGGAAATCAAAAGGTGAAATTGTTCACTTTTCAGTTGAAAGCAACTGTTTATTACTCAACAACTCCATTTAATGTGGTGCAGGGAAGAAGCAGATAACAATTTAACACTGGGCAGCACTGGTAGAACCTAAAATGCTTCTGATCAGGGTGGTGAGCATAGATGCTACTTTCCACATTTTCAGGCTCCTGTTTTCTGTTTCTTACAGCCAGTCCCTGATTTGTGTGGTGTGGGTGAATAATACAAATATTTTTGAAGTCCTTTCATTTTCCCTTTCTTGCCTGGGGGAAGTGGGAAACAATCCATAGGATGTTGCCTATCATCAGTTCCAAAATTAAGTGGATGCTTTTTAAGATTGCTGACTTTTTTGTAGCTTAAGTATTGAATCCACTATATGTGTATATATTCACATACACATGTATAAACATATGTATATATTTTTATAACATTTCAAACAAGGACGCTATATGCTTGATAGAGTCAAGCAGCAAGAGGTATGAAATGGAGCACCCTGCCTAACCAATGTTCCCTTCCCTCCTTCCTCAATCTTTGTAGCCACTTTCTCCTTTCCTTGTCTTTGAACTTTTACCTCTTATATGTTCTCCTTTACACCAGTGATTGATCTATATTATACAAAAGCCAAATTAGATAACCATGGGATGTCTTTGAGATATTACTTTGAAGCAAAACAAAGATTAGATAAACCATTAACAGATAACATTTTTTTCCCTCTTCACAGCTGCCTATTTAAATACTGGCATTATCCTGATGAACCAAGGGAAGATAGAGGAAGCCAGGAGGACTTTCCTGAAGTGTTCAGAGATCCCTGATGAAAATTTGAAAGATCCTCATGCCCATAAAAGCTCTGTTACTAGCTGTCTTTATAACTTAGGAAAACTTTTTCATGAACAAGGACACTATGAGGTAAGACTCCATATTTGTCTACAATATCATGATAAAACCTTCAACTGTAAATAATACTTATTGCTTCCATCCAGGCTTTCAAAATACATGGCAGGCACAAATTGATTGAATTTCACCAAATCAAGATTAGCGTTCTGTACAGAGAATATTTATTCTCTACAGTCACAGGTGTGACAATGTTAATTAGCAGTGTGGTGTTCTGATGTCAGAGTCGACATTAGCAATGATCACATCTGATATGTGTTAATTCATTCTTTTTGGCTTTGTCCCTATAGCTGGTATGCAAAGGACATAACCTGATTACAGACCAGCCACCCTAAAGTGTACTGGCTTTTTAATTCAAAATAAAGTAAGTCTGTTTTTAGTTGAAAAAATGCAATTATGTTTGCTTTTGAGTCTCCGAAAATAAGACCTAGTTGGAACAATTCAAAACTTCAGTGATTAAAAACATCCCATTATGTGCTATTTTCGGATAATTTGACCTAAGTGCTAACGTGGGTTCGATATTTTTAATGTAACCATACCCTGCACCTAACCCATCCTATCTCATTTATGCGTGCAAATGTGACTGCTGTGAATCCTCTCCATTCTCCGTGTTGAAATTACTAAAACTGGACATTCACTTGAGCTTTGACCTTTAGCAGTATTTGAAAGAAAGTCATTCTCTCTGTGCATTGCCGGGCATACTTTGGAACAGGAGTTACATATGGTTTTGATCCATATAACTCTTCCTGACTGCGACAGTTACCTCAGCTGTTTAAGATTAGGCATACACAAGCTCTATGGATTCTCTGTCATCTGTCTGCTGAATCCAGCTCTGTCAGATGGCAGTTACTAATTGGTTAAAACACAGACACAGACAGCTAATACATCCATAAAGATAAGAGAACAGCAGCATGTTGTCTGCATGGCTGATAGAGCGTAGAGTTGGAGTGCAGTTCCTGGGAGGTGGAAGGGATTTTAAGAGTATAAACCATCAGATTTCTACCTGGTGGTCATTGCAATCTGACCCAGCCTTGATTTGATCATACACTTAGATTTTTTTCAAGCATATTTTGGCCTTCACAGGCTGCAACTATTCAATGAGATGATGTAGAAAATGATGCAGAGCTAACAGAGTGACCGGTAAGCATGCTAAGTGCTGAATGAATCATAAAAGTGTAATCAAGTAATTCAAGGCACAGCACATTTGTGAAGGGAATCCAATTTTGGCATTTTTGACACGATAGTCCATCTCATTCTTTCTGTGGAGCAGCCTTCAGTTGTGAGGATTATGTTTTGTTACTACTTGGCGGTAGACAATTTCTTTATTTTTAGGTCACTTACTGTAACTTAGTCATCAGAAAGTCCTTTGTCTGCAGTTTGATATTATTTCACATTCTCTGACAGCCTATAGAATTTTATATATGCTTGTAAACTCACAAGTCGTTGAGGGGTTTAAAAAAAAGTGTTCCTTTTATTTCCACTTGGAAAAAGACTTGCAATATTTGAGCTAATTTGATCTCTTGTCAATAAGATTCACTGAATTCGGTAAAACTTTTGTAAATGAGAAATGTGAACTTTCAGTGATATTTATGACACCAATGTGTTCTCTCTGCACCTTTTATTTGGGGAAGGAAGATAGTTTGATTTTACTTCATATGCGAAAGACTGCTTTTGAAATTGGTGCTTTACTAATGATTTGTCCTACTTGTATGTTTCTTTTCAGGATGCCCTCATGGTTTACAAAGAAGCAATACAGAAAATGCCAAGGCAGTTTGCACCACAGAGCTTATACAACATGATGGGTAAGTGCATTGTTAGTGCTTCAGAAAGATACTTGGAGTCAGACAGGGTGAAACAAAAGAGCTTAGCCAGGCGACTGATGCTTAAATGAATTAGCTAATACAAACAAAAATAGTTGCCTTCAGTAGATATGAGCCAAACCAGGTTCAGAGCTTAAATGCCAGCAACTGCAATGCTGGATAAGGCACAATAAATGATGCGACTGTTAGATACTGGGTATCTTTAAGAGTGTCCTTGCAGCACTTGTACGTTTATAGTGCCCGGTGTTTTTCCTCTGCCTCCAGAATCTCTTATCCACTATTTTGGAGACCTCGTGCAATTCATACATGTTTTTTTAATCTCCCATTTAGTCATTTTTGAAACTAAGAAGAAATTGTATTTACTTCACAGAATATGGAGTAAGATTGATTATAACATAAAATTTAGTGTGGGTATTGGATGTTAAATTTCCTTGTAAACAAACAAGATGTCCAAACAGGCCCACAGAGATAGATAGTTGGATTTTTTTTTTGCAGGTCATGCCGAAAACTTATTTCCCAGGTGATGTACTGTTAGTTAGACATCTACAATGAAAGAATTCTTCTTCCAGGACCAGGCTGTCTGTCCTTCAAAATTTTGGCAGAGTCTCTTGAGTACTTCAAGAAACATTAATTTAAATGAGGTGGTTTTTTGTTTTTAAACTCTAACTTCAGCTCCTCACGTTCTTCATCACATCTTTATGCAGGATACATTAAACAGATAAAAGAAAGAAGATAATATGAATTATTATTTATAGTATTCAGATCTGTAAACAAGAAAGCAGGTTATTCATTGTTCCAGAGACACTTTTAAGTGGAATTCTCTCTGAAAGGGCATGTGTTTCTGCTAAGCAACCTCAGTGTCTTGCCCAGTAGACTCTCTGAGCTCCTACCTGGACAGAAAAGGATGTGAGATGCCTTTAAAGTAGTTCAAAGTAGAGCAATTAAAAATGTATGTAGACACAATTAGGATCAACAGGAAGTATGTGGGGGTTTGTGTCTTTTTTACACCCTCCCAATGCCTAAAATACAAGGCAATGTATTGGTTGATACCAATTGGTTTGACACAGTTGTTGAAAAGAGGTACCACTCTTCTCTGCTTAACTAGGAAAAGCATCTTTTATTAGCTCCTTACAAGTACTTGGACATAGGATAAAAATATTTTTAAATTGTAGTTGTAACTGATGCTACGTGTTTGCAAATCTCTGTAAATACTAGATTGAGTACTTCTCTTGTCACAATGACAAAGTATCTAATGTCAATAATAGTATAAACACTTCCTTAACAGTTCATAGAGTTCAATGGAGAGTTACTTCTCCCTGAATGCTGAACATTATCAGATTAATGCAAATGGCTAAAGTCCCTAAAATGCACAAGTTGATTATTGGATGTACTTTTGTTCAGTTTTATCGGGTTTATTTACGAGCATTTGCTCATAAATTTGGTGGGGTTATCAACAGTCACCATGCCATGAATTAAGCCTCTGCTTACTATTGGTGTCCTATAGTGATTGCTCAAGCACTGCTGTGCTCCAGCAAACCCTCTGAAGTTTGACTGCCCTCTTTAGTGCAGATATATATATCATAATTCTAATGAAAGTTCTCCTCGGAAGTACAGAAATCAGAAAAAGTAAACCAATGCTGTTTCTAGCTTGATGGTTGTTCCATCACAAAGCAGGCCGGTGCCACCTTTTTTCTTTTCCCGTGAATAGCTGCTCCCTTTAGAACCGCTATGACCTGTAAAATTCTTTAGTTTTTTACTTTTTTGCCCATTGGTTACTTTTTTAGGTTCAGAAGGCCTTTCTCAGCTTCCTTTATAAGCACAGTCTGTGATGTCCAAGTTCACTCTGTTCCTGGGATTTGCATTTATTAACTCACAAAGCAACAGTGAACACAAAGACCAGCTCAGTCCTTTGCCCAGGCTTGGCTGCTGCTACACTTCCTTCCTCCGCTGCTTAGCCCATACTCTGGCTTCTGTTTCCTTTAGGCAGCCTCCGGCACTTCATGGATGTCCTAGCAGCATAACAAGTTAGGGTCAACTAAGATTACCTTAGCCCCTTTCAGCCTATTGCAAAGAGCAACAGGCTATTATGGAGCTCTGTAAAGTACAACTTATCATTAACGTAGCATATATTTGTATTTTGCTTGCTGTTGTGGTGGCAGCTGTTGCAGGGAAACCAGAACTTGCTTCTCAGTAGTTGCTGAGGTGTGGCTTGTTGGCTGTGCTGCAAAGGCAATCCAAGAGGCTGCATAAAGAGTCCAGTAGTGACTTGCATTGAATGCAGTGAAGCTATATTAACAGCAGGACTCAGACTGGTTTGTTTAAAGCTGTCCTGGATGCATCTACATGAGCGTACATGACTGCAGTTAGGTTAGTCTCTCCTACCTGTAATAGTGTAAGGGTTAGGTGGCAAGACAGAGCTTGGTAGTAGCTAAGCTCACTTTATAGTGTGGAAAGAAAAAGATACCTCTGGGGAGTAATTAAACCCATCTGACTTAGACATCTATTTTGGATTATACAAATAATCCCCTACAAGCACACTTGAGCTGAGATGACTAGCTTAGACTTGCCAGCTCAGCTTGGGTGAGATAAATCCTAAGCACCTATCCAGTCATCTCTTTGCATCAGGTGTGCCAGGAGAACAAGGCAACCGCATCCATTACCAGGAGCGCATCTGCTGTGCAGCTCGTACGGTTCCATTGGGCACCTGAAGGCCAACCGAATTGCTACTTCTGTTTTGATGTTCAAGATAAAATTATAAACACGTTCACTATAACGCTTTCTTTGATAAACAACATTACATGAATTTGTCTGCCTACTTCTTGCCTTTAAAAGGGAGACTAGAGGAACTGAAAAAGGCCAGTCCTGTCTCCTGTGCTTAGAACTGCATGAACCTAACTCTGAGCTGTGCCCACTCACTGTGTGCTCATTGCTGGGGAGGAAGGGGGAGAAACTGTGGAGTGATCCCCATCTGCTTGGGAAGGAAGGGTCCTTCCCTGTCTCTCTACATGTAGGAAAAGTCTTCACGGCTTATCATGAAATCCAGGAATAGCTGCAGTTTGAGGATTACCTGCTGCAGTTGTCATTGTGATTGATGCATTCTGAGTCTCTGGCAATCGCTCTGCTTGGTTCAGTGTTAGATATTGGCATGACATGTAAGAAAACAGTGCTTCCTCTAATTTTTAATAATTACTCTATCATTTCATTGAAGATTTTCTGGAGGCTTTTTTCCTTGTCTCATGTACATGACATACTCGAAAGAGAATAAACAGGAGACGAACTGTTTAAACTGAATTAGGGTTTGAACTCCAGCACTCCAAGTGCGGTAGCATTAACACTCCAGCAGTGTTAAGCCTTTACACCACCTGCTTTCCCTGTTTGTGTTACACTTCTTTTCCTGTGCTTGCTTCTATTGGCCTTTCGTTCTGATAGGCCCAGTGACTCATTCCTCCGGTGCGCCAGCTTGCCTGTCTGACTCTCATCCTTTAAAACTCTAAGTAAGTTGCCTCTTAAAGGAAGCAGTAGTATTGGGCCTCAAGAAGCAAGGCATCCATTTGACTTTGCATTTTATTCATGGTACAAAAGGCAGGGCCAGAAGACCAGCATCAGATGTTCTAAGTTTGTGCAATGAAAAGTTGCAGGGTAGATTTTGGTCTCCTGTTGCTGTGATTTATTTTGCCAGGTGTGCAACAACTCAGCTAAGGAAACCATATGTTTCTCTGGCTTTGTACCAAGAAGTAAAACCTTTTCTTTTTTTTCTTTTTTTTCTTAAAAGAACCCAAAACAGCTAAAAATTAAAACTCTAAAACTAGAATCAAAATAATTATTCAACAAGCTGTATAGGGTTGGCTTGGTATTTATTTTCTCTATGTCATATTTCTTTGATGTAAATTAAAAAGTACATGCTAAGGTTACACAGATTAATTTGCTTGGCATGGCAATATGCACTACAAAGGCCAGAGTCCAGCTCAGCTGCATTAAATAGGTAATATATTTTGTTTAAAGTTTCAATTAAAACCTGGGGTCAAAAGATAAAATGGTCCCTGTGGGACCTTGAACACTTTAATGCCAATAGTAGGATTACTTAAGGATCAGCCTCTGCTCTAGATGTCTTTTGCGTTCCTTGAAATCTGATATTGTACAGTTGATTGTATTACATTGCTTTTAAAACCATGCTGGCCCACCTGCTACAGTAATTCATACTCCTGCCAGTTGAGTGGTGTGAGGTGGACCATGGAGGCTTTATTTTAATACTGAACAGTAACAAGAAAGATGTTGGCATGGCATTGTTCAGGTTTAGATTGGCAAGATACTGTCATAAAGACAAATGTCTTGATCACACCTCATCTGCCCTTGCCAGCTAACATCTGAATGTCTATTTGCAAATGCATTTAATGCAAAGCCTTACAAACATATTTGATGAGAAATGCAAGCTACAAAAGAAGCTAACATTGCAGGAGTGAATACAGTTAATGATGCAGAGATTAGAGTTTAGATTTCTCCTTGCTAATCTGCTACATTGTACGTGGACAGAAAACAAATCATACGCAAGTGGCAGCCAGGTACAGAACAGGAAAGGGGAGCCAGATTTTACATCTGGTGCAGAGGTTTGCATCATAAGTACAAAGGCTTAGCATGCAGAGAGACTTTGTGTGTTGATGATTATAACATAACTGTCACTTTATTTGATTATGCTTTTGGGTGGCTGTGGCTGTTTGTACAAACCTGTTAATATTGTTAAGGCTCCTATCCCATTTGCCTCTTGCTCCCATTAAATGCTTTTTTATTGAATTACTTTTAAACATTGTTTAGAACTCCAAGAAACACTTTTGCTGGTATAGTTTTACAGTTCATGCTGTGCAAGACTTACTTTTTAAGAGCCAAAGATGATTAAGCTGTGAAATACATACCCCACATCATAAATTAGGCAGAGCATGGTACCTGCACTTGTCTGAGCTCCAGTCATCAGTGTGCTTCCTATGCATCTCATGAAGCTTTACTGGTAATTTCTTACTAAATGTACGTTACGAACTTCTTTTCTTTTAAAACTAGCTTGGTTCAAGAAAAGGTTTTTTTTCTTTCATATGTGTATTCTATTATATGTTCTAGGGAAATAAGAGTGGAATCCACTCCAATAGTGATGGGAATAAAAGGCTGTGCTTCCTTCTCTCCCCCTCCCTGCTCTCATTCTGCTACTTTAACTCTTCCCCCTCTGAGACTTTTATGGTAGTTTCTATCTGCTGTCCAAAGCTGAGCATAAATCTCTGGGCTGATTGCAATGTCTCCTGTTTTTTCACTTTGTTTTGTTTGAGGGATTCAAGCTGTGTATGAAGGTTACAGCAGTGGATTGCTGAGGGGGTAGTGGATGCAGTGTTTGAGACCAGGGGCTTTTTTGCCAGGTTCTCAGGTTTTCTTAGTTTTATTTCTTTGGACTATTGATCTATAATTTCATGTGTAATGCTTGAGTTTTCTTCAGCAATATTCTGAAAAAACTGAACCTAGGCCTGAAATACATTTGTATTCTAAACGTATGGGGGTTTGTATGAAAATAAGTATAATCGTAACATTTGCAGACCAAAAATATGGTCCAGTACTCAAATTAGACTATAGGGACCCCAGTTAGGCATTATTCTAATGGAAAGTGCTTCTATTAAGAGTGTTTTAAAGAAACCTATAGTGGCGTAATGTCTATGTTACTGACAAAAAGAATAATCTTTAAAAGGTGTGTAAATAAAGTAAAAGGCAAGAGAAGAGTACAATCACTTGTTCAGTTATGAATTCTTAGTTTGTACCCTTATGATTTACTGCTGGTTGCACATCTGTTGGAAAATGAAAATGAAATTATCTGTCTCAGGTGAACTCAATGCCTCTATTTGTGTCAATATACTTCTTTCACTGAAGGTCCTAGTACAACAGGAAACAGCTGTACAAAGTCCATGCTGTTCCACGCTGCAACTGATTTTATTTTGCCTTTCATTTATATCTGTTTTCTACTTTAGGTATTTTTCTTCAAAAGTAGCTTAGTGGTCTAATTAAATCAGATCAAAGGCTTTGCTTTGACTAATTGAGTCCTATAAGAATCTGCTCAAGCAAAGTAGATGTGGATTGACTCCCATCCATCAAAAGCCCTCTTAAAATACAATAAGTTCCTTGAAATCTTCAAGGAGACTGTTCTGTAAAGGGAAAAAAAACCAAACAGAATATGCTTAGTCTATGCAGAACTTGATGCTCATTAAGTTCAAATGCTTCAGCTGTTTCAGAGATGTGCATGCACTGCATATTCATCACCAAAACTGTTAATCTTTTGCAGTATATCTTAAACATTAGTGTAGTATAACATCAAACTGTGCTTCTAGATTTATGATGTTATTGTATGCAGTGGTACCTAAGGGAAGAAAGTAGGAATTTATGTATCTAGGGAGGTGCATTTATGCTAAATGCATCTGCAGCCTTGGTTTGCACACTGAGGCTGCACGGTTGCATTATGAAAGACACAACCCTCCTTGTGGTATTGTGGTACACAGGGATACACACCTCTCCATCATTTTCTAAGGCAACCTGTTAATGTTCCCAATTCAAAAAAATGATGGAAAAATGCAATTTAATTCCTGACTGGATGTATATATTAGAGATTTTCCTTTTCAAAGTGCATCTCCATCTTCCTTTCTGTTTTGATTTCTGCTCTTGTCAATGCCAAATTCTGTATTTTCCATATTACATTTTTGCCACCCAGCAATTTGAGTGGCAGATAATTAACATATACAAGGATGATGCAAGGCAGATTTACCCTACATTGTCTCCTTTACAGGGATAATTTTTCAGTTGTCTTTTCAGCAATATCTTTTGGGGTCCTAAGAGGACGACCACAGGAGGGACATATGTTTTTAATCTGAACATATGGGTACATGGCACCTATAGATGCACAGTGCTATCACTTCCATAATTCCATTGTACTTGCTCATAGATAAGTCTAACATGCTCCTGCAAGGAGGTGGCCTTTGCTTAGTATGACAACGTGCATCTGAAAGAGAACAAATCTGAAATCAGCAGATGAGAGGTTAATCTAGAAGCATATAAAATACATTAATGTAAATGGTACCTAATTTTGCTTTTTGACAATGTGTGATATAAGAAAATCTTAACTTCTTTTTCTTTTTTTTTTTTTGAGGATTTGTATTAAGCTCATATTCCACTTCATTATCGAGTATAAAGTTAGCCTTTCAGGGGAAATAGGTGCTAGCAAGCTGATTGTTTACTAGTATTACAATTTAATATAAATATTTAATGTTTAGTATGATTGTTGTTGTTCTTTAATTATACTTCATTAATTTGTCCTAGGATCATTTAAGTAAGGGTGTTTTTGTTGTGGTTTTAGTTTGTTGGGGGTTTTGTTTGTTTATTTTGAAAGGTTATTTTTCAATCTCAATGATTCTGGGGAAATATGAGGAAATATTGCTTTGGAGAATACTAGCAACTGATCTATCTCTATGGCAAAGAAAATCCACTTGAGTACCAGGATTTTAGTTAGAGTGGTGTAAGTCTAGCTAAAAGGTAGCCGGTTTCTCATTCGTTTGTCATAGGGTATTAATGAACTATTTATACACTCCTTTAAATAGTGTTTCAGTTGCGTATTAATGAATTAGTAAATGAGAGTCACAATTAGATAATCTATGTTGCTCCTTTTGGAATAGGCTAAGAAATGGGTACATAAATAACAGAAAATGTTAGCTGAACTTTAAAAATTGAAAAATTTTTGAATGACTGATTTGTCTCCTTTTACTCCACTTAGCTGTTGAATTTCTTGCCACCACTCATTGTGCAGGCAATGCTGCACGTGGCTGCATGTTGATATGGATTAGGGAACTGAAATAACTGTCAATTTATGTCTTAAGGTTTCCACTGCCATAAATTTCTTTCTCTGTTGTTATTACCTTTAATACAGAAGTAGAATGCAACTCTCTTGAACTTAATAGATCAGACAAGTTCATTAATAAATTGTGTGTGTGTGACCTTTCAGATTTTTAACATGAGTTTTGAAAGATTTTTAGAAATTAAGTAATTGTTAAAGTAAATATAGAAACCTGCTCACATATACCATTGGTTTGCATATTTTCTGCCAATGGACACTATTATTTTCTTAATGACTAAATCATTCATGTTGCAAGTTTATAAAAATACACGATCATAAATGACAAATATTGGGGTTTTTATTTTAATCTCAGGCACACAAATACACAAATGCATCCTGAATGACAGAAGTCAATCCATACATGTTTTCTCTGTCATTTTGTTGTAAAACTATCTTAAGCTGGAATAGCTTTTATTAAAATTGCATCAGTCTAACACATAAAATCACTTGATTGAATTAACGCTTCAATTAACGGTTGTTTGATTTTATTCTGGTCTTTGAATAAGGCGGTGGCAGAGCCTTTGTCAGTTTTCAACTTACTTTGATTTCTTTTTAGATAGGAGTGTCATTGTAAATCATATAGAAGATGAAATTAATGGTGGACCCCGTAACAGTGCTTCCTTTTATATTGATGACATGATCTAATTGCTTATAATATAGCAATTCTTGATGATATGGGGCTTATGGGCAGAAAACAGACTCTTCAGAAAAAGAATGTTCAGCTGTAGTGAATGCACTGTAAAGTCTTCAGGGGAATAAAATTCCTTTCTCTACAGTTTGACATTTAGATTGACATATGGTAGCTTCATTTCTAGATGCGCCACTCAGAAATACCCTCAAGTTTTAGGAGGTTAGCTTGTAAAGTAGTTGAGCTCTTAAAACCTATTAAAAACTGAATTTGCCAGTTCTCTGAAGATGTTAATCTCTTCTTATGTCGGAATCCATCATGGAAAATAGATGAGAACCTTGGATCTTCTTCAAATTTGGCAGTGCATTCAGCATATACTACCAGCAGATAATAACTCCATCTCTTATGGCTGCTTACATTACTTTTTAAAGGATCTTGTTGTTAATTGCTTGAAACTTTGCCAAAGGCTGGAATTTTCCACTTAAATAAAAGAAAAGGGCAATATGGATTCCTCATTTCCTATATGTTAAATGAAGCCTGTGAGAAAAATAGTATGCAATCAAATAATTAAACATTCTGCCATAAAGCGTGCAGCTAGGGAGAGGAGTTGAGGGGAGCGTATAGCTTGACTTCTGGCTTCTTCCATCCTTTCCACGCTTGACTTCATGACTTTGTTTTGTGTATAGCAAGGTATAGTGTTACATCACTTATTTGTGAGTGCTGACAGTGAAAAACTGCATGTGACGCTGATATCCCTGAATGTGATCATGGGTTTGGGGGAGTGTTCATGTTCTTTTGGGGTTTCTTTCCTGTTTGTTTTTTTGGTTTTTGTTTTTGTTTTTTTTTTTTTAATTTGGTTTGTTTTTTTGGTTTTTTTTTTTTTTTTTTTTTAATTTGGCTTTCTAACTGGACCTTGTGCTTGCTTCCCATGGGTTGACTTTTCCTTTGGCCCTAACCAGCAATAGTGTGACTTGAGTACTTCTGGGACTGAAACATCAGCTACTTCTGTAGTTGTGTATATAATCAGATATCCAAGACCAGTGCATGAGTACAGAATGCTCAGTAGGTCCTTGAATTAGAAATCCTGGTCTGCTAGATTTACAGGCTTGCACCCTTTTTTGGAAAAACTCTACTCATAAAAATCACGTTGGCTTCCCTTAGCCTTGGCTCAGCATGACTTCTGACTCTACATCTCACTCTTTTTATCCACAGGCTGTGGTTAGGTCATTTTGCATGCACAGCACCCTAACTCCTGAAACTCAATTTTGCCTGGGATCCCTATCCTCTGGCAACAAAGACAGCAAAGAAAAAAAAAAATCTAACTGGACCTAGTCCAATTTTTTCTCATCAAGAAAGTCCTCCATAGCCCCTGTAAATACTCAAGATAAAATAGCTCCCATGGTAAGAGTTTCTTCTATTTTACTTCTTTGAGCGTGTAGGTGGCACCTTTTTCTCTGCGTTTTGAGGATGTGGTAGGTGGCTTCAAGCTTGAATAAAGAATATTGGTCCTTCTCGCTCTCCCTGATGCTCTCACAGCTATTAATTTCCATGTAATGCAGAACTGGGGGCAGTGACTCACCTGGAGAAAGCCTTACCTGACCTCTACTGTAGTCCTCTCTTGATCCTCCAGTGGTGGCACTGGATAAACTGTGACTTCATAATTTCGGGAAGATACTTAGCCATTTATTTGGAATTAATCAGATGGTGAGATTAAGAAATCCTGGCTCTCCTGTAGGCATTCTCAGTCTGTCATTGGCTTGGGCAAGGGCATGTTTTTATCTAGAGCCCTTGTGAAAGAGCTGTGTAAATGCAGGGGATTAATCTGAAAGCTGCTGTTCTTCACCCTTACATACTTGTTTGATATTGCTTACTTCCAGCCTTGGAGAAATTTGGTTGTTTGCTTCTTGGAGAAAGAGCCTGTCTTCCTCTGTCTGCTAAATTTTTTCTCAGAAACTTCAAGACTACATCCGTACCACAGTATATGGCTTTCTGATATCCCATTCATCTGTTGTTCTTCAACATTACCTGCCTCAGCCTCTCACCGCAAAGGATTTCACTTTGAAAAATGTACAGTATTGGTCATTTTGCACATGACTGAAGACTAGTGATTTTAAAATTATGGATGCTGTATTCTAAGTTAAACTAATTGTGGCAAATGACCTAATTTAACTACTTTCAGAGATCAGGTTTTCGATATCTTGACCCTCCCTCCAATATAATTTCAGGACTGTTTTCTTAACCTTTCCTAGTTTTTAAAAAATCCAGGTTGTTGATGTATTATGATTAAATGCAAACACTTTCTGTATTCTCCCTACCATTCCATGATGTGCAATGTAGATCGATGGAAAAGAAGTAACTTTCTACAGTAGATGTGATAAAATTTCTATTACTTCGAGACTTTTGACTGAAACTTAGCAGCTGGAGCTCTCTCTTGCAATTCTGTTCCAATAAGACTTTCATCTCAACCAAGCTCTTTCAGCCCTAATAAGGCCATCACTCAATCTCCTCACTCAGGTGTCTGTAAGGCTTTTTTTGTGTGTGTGCATCATTGCAGGTGTTCAAAGCACTTCACCCTTTTCAAGATCACTGCCCATTTAATACATAGCAAATTATAAATGAGATAGTAATTTATGGAAACCTGGAGAAATTTTGGGCATTCTCACTAACATTTACTTCACCCTGTAGGAGAAGCCTATATGAGAATGAGTCGGCTGCCAGAAGCAGAGCGCTGGTACATGGAGTCACTGCGATCCAAGAGCGACCACATCCCAGCCCATCTCACCTATGGAAAATTGCTGGCTCTGACGGTGAGTTAATCAGCAGCTCCTGGGAGCTGGTCCCAGGCACTTCAAGTAGGTGAGGTAAAGGAACAGGAAGACTTTGGCCTGAAAATTGCTTCTTGCCCTATTTGTTGTGCTATTTCAGTCATACCTTCTAATTAAGGGTTTTGACAGTGTTGGTTTTTTTGTGAAACATTGCATCCATTCCTGAAATATTGCCACCTCTGTGCCAGAAGAAAACAGTTATAGTAGTGTAGGAACTTTTTAACAGATAGCGAAGAGTTCTTTGTTTGAAAAAGCCTTTGTTATAAGTAGTTTAGATCACAAATAATGATATTAATACAAAAAGATACTCAGTGTTTGACTCTGGGTTGTTGTAGCAGCCTATGGCAGAGCTAGAGAGTGTCACCTATACTTTGTGAATTACACGTCTCATGCTTTGAATTTATGCTTCATTAGGAGTATTTCTCTGAGCTTGTGAAAAGAACTACTCAGCTACTAAGAGCTAGTTCTAAAAAAATCAGAAGAGTTGGACTTCTTCATTTCTTCAAAATTTACTTTGCCTTTTGAGTATAGATGAGCTTGTAGCTGCAGCTGAACTAGACCCATATAATAGTTATAGCAGAGCAGCAGTCGCTCCTTGGTTTTCACACATTTTGAAGATGAAAATGGATTTCTATTTTGTTAAATAATTCTGTTTTAAAACTGCCTTACATTTGTTTTCCATTTCTCACTCCCGTTTTTCTGACCATATACTCTTTCCTGTTTATTTCTTCTACATTGCTTTCATTGTTCACCTCAGTGGTTTCATATTTCCTTTCTATGCTCTACTGATAGGCCTTTGTGTGGCTCTTCCATCCTCGTGCCTCAGTCTGAATATCTTCCTCAACTTTTCACCTAGCTATAAGCTTTTACTCTGACCTCGCTTATGCCCTGTCCAGTCTTCAAGCAAAAAATGTCCTTGCACACAGGGTAGATAGCCAGTGAAGAAAATAGCTCATAATTCATTTCATCAGATCCATTGCTGCTAAAAGTATCTGAATTTGGAAAAGGAGGAGAAATTAGAACAGAAGTTTTCTATATAAGTAACAAGTGTCAACATAATTAGAAAGAATTAAAAATTGTTCAGTGTTGTCAGGTAATGTCACATACAGAGTTTGATTAAAAACTACCTGGATGGGAATTTCTAACTTGTAATGGAAGTCAAGATGGTAGTGTTATATCCCCACTGCCTTTCAGTTCCAGGCCCTGGAAAGGCAGTTTTTTTGCTACAATTCCAGTTACAGTTAAAATTTCTCAGATATCGACAAATATATGCACTCACTGATTACCTTCCCCTGCGGTAGATCTACAAGTAGGTCATACAGCAAAATTTCCTAATTTACCTTGCTTTTCTGGCAGATATCTTCATATCTTGCACCTAAGAATAATAGGAAAAAGTCAACATTTTTGCTTTCTTCTTAGCAGATCTATATCTATTACACATACATCCCCCTACCCTAGTACTCCTCTGGTTAATTCTGCACGTTTTTTGAACTGCTGAGTATGTGAAGTATACTGGGAAGCAAGGTCTCTCAGTTTTCTTCAAGATAACAAAATCCCAAATCCCATAACTCTGTACAAATATCGTGAGCCACTGTTCTGGTTTAACCCTAGATGACAACTAAGCACCACACAGCCGCTTGCTGACTCCCTCCATGGTGGGATGGAGGAGAGATTCGGAAGAATAAAAGTGAGAAAACCCATGGGTTGAGATAAAGACAGTTAAATACGTAAAACAAAAGCCGCATATGCAAGCAAAGCAAAACAAGAAATTAATTCACTGCTTCCCATCGGCAGGCAGGTCTTCAGCCATCTCCAGGAAACCAGGGCTCCATCACGCGTAACAGTTACTTGGGAGGACAAAATGTTGTAACTCCAAACATCCCCCTCTTCCTTCTTCCCCAGCTTTATACTCTGAGCATGATGTCATATGGTATGGAATATCCCTTTGGTCAGTTGGGGTCAGCTGTCCTGGCTGTATCCTCTCCCAGTTTCTTGGGTACCCCCCGCCTTCTTGTTGGCAGGCCAGTATGAGAAGCTGAAAAGGCCTTGACTGCTTAACAACAACTAAAATGTTAGTATGTTATCAACATTACTCTTATCCTAAATCCAAAACACAGCACTATACCAGCTGCTAGTAAGAAAATTAACTCTATCGCAGCCGAAACTAGGACAGCCACTACAAAGAAATTTTTAATTTTGTCCCCTCATTATGAAAGTTCAGGTGTAGGATTAAACATTAGTTTAATTGGCTTACCCCAACTTTGGGAAGGACATGATGAAAAATGTATGCGAATCCTTATAGTAGAATTGAACTGTTTCCTTTTGTCCAGGGATATAAATGCAAGATACATGTGGAGTGGATTTTGCTTTGAGGATCTGAACTATGTTTGTGGAAGAATGTGTCTCGTTAGCGAAAAGGACAGGAGCTGTATACAACTTTGGACACAGAATACTGCACTGTGATAGGCAATAAAATACTTTACCTATCCTTTCTCAACACACACTTGCTTACCTGTATGTACTGCCTCTGTGCCATAATTGTAGTCTATTCTCATCATGTTTGTTATCATCTCTAGACACTTTTTTCTTTTATTACTGTTTCCTCTCACATTCTTGGCAATATGTACAGATGGGGTTCATGTCCGCTCTGTTAATAGCAGCATAAGCTGAAAAGATGGTCCTGATGTCCTGTTGGCTTGTAGTGACATAGGACTTGATAAACACATAACAAGGCAACATGTTGATGACAAAGTAATTAGAGATGGCAGAAAAATTTTCAGTTGTTTATTTCTTACATGAAAAAAAAGGTTAATTTATCTTTGATCTGTTGAAATTTGGCATTTATTTCATTTAATTCATTCAGCTACAAAGTCTGAAAAGACGTTCAACAGGAAAATGGTGGCAGTAGAATATGGATTTTTGTCTCCATGTTGGTCACTTATCCTTTATCAGTTTTGCAGGCTACCATCTACTCAGTGATTCACATTAAATGAATTTTGTGTAGTTTTTAATATACTGAACTGTACTAGTATTAGTTCCCATCACAAATATATGATTACTGTAACTGACATGCTTCCTGGAAGTCTGCATAGACTTCCTTGGGATTCAGTAGCATTAGAGCTGCTCTCTTTGGCATAGTTGTTTCAGTCCATACCTAACTTGAGTACTGCTGTGATTTATTCTTCTGTTAAACTTTGCTACCTAGGCTCATGCTCATTTTCTCACAACCTGTATATTTAGGAGAGAGAAAAGCCTACTTCAGTTAGTTTTCAGAGGCTGCTTTCTCCTCATCTGTTTGAATCAAACCTTCAGACTTTTTGCAATCCTGTTTCTGAATATAAGTGCTAAGATAAAACTATTGATAACACTTCTCTGTGTCTCTTTTCCACAGAATGTGAGATGGTTGATGAAGTGAAGGGTGGAAGTGGGTGCTAATATAGATAGAAAGTTTTTCTCTATCAGTGAAGTTGGGGGGTGGAGAGGAGGAAGGTTTCAGACAAATTCCTAAGTTCTAGCCAAAGCTAATTCTAGTATAAAACTCCCTAGCAGTAAAATCAAACCTGTAAAGTTCACAAATTCAGCTATGTTTTACTTCCTGACTTAAATTCCATTGAACTGGCTTAAATTTAACCCCAGCTTTTCTGCCTCCTCAAGTCTGTTGCCAGTATTAATGCTAAAAGCAGAATGATATAAAATCATAGAATAATTTAGGTTGGAAAAGACCCTTAATATCATCAAGTCCAACTGTTAACTTAACACTGCCTAGTCCACCACTAAATTATGTCCCTAAGTGCTACATGTACACGTCTTTTAAATGCTCCAGGGATGGTGACTAAACCACTTCCCTGGGCAGCCTGTTCCAATGCTTGATAACCCTTTCAGTGAACAAGTTTTTCCTAATATCCAATCTAAACCTCCCCGGGCACAACTTGAGGCCATTTCCTCTTGTCCTATCATTTGTTATTTGGGAAAAGAGACTGACACTCACCTCTCTACAACCTCCTTTCAGGTAGTTGTAGAGAGCGATAAGGTCTCCCCTCAGACTCCTTTCCTCCAGGCTAAACAAGCCCAATTCCCTCAGCCGCTCCTCATAAGACTTGTGCTCTAGACCTTTTACTATCTTCGTTGCCCTTCTTTGGATACACTCCAGCACCTCAATGTCTTTCTTGTAGTGAAGGGCCCAAAACTGAACACAGTATTTGAGATGGGACCTTACCAGCGCTGAGTACTGGGGGACGATCACTTCCCTTGTCCTGCTGGCCACACTATTTCTGATACAAGCCAGGATGCAGTTGACCTTGGCCGCCCGGGCACACTGCTGGTACATACTCAGCTGGCTGTCGACCAACACCCCCCAGTCCTTTTCTGCCAGGCAGCTTTCCAGCCACTCTTCCCCAAGCCTGTAGTGCTGCATGGGGTTGTTGTGACCCGAGTGCAGGACTCGGCACTTGGCCTTGTTGAACCTCATACCATTGGGCTCGGTCCATCTATCCAGCCTGTCCAGATCCCTCTGTAGGCCCATCCTATCCTCAAGCAGATTCACACTCCCGCTTAATTTGGTGTCATCTGCAAACTTACTGAGGGTGCACTCGATCCCCTCATCCAGGTTGTTAATAAAGATATTAAAGAGAACTGGCCCCAGTACTGAGGCCTGGGGAATACCACTTGTGACCAGCCACCAACTGGATTTAACTCCATTCACCACAAACTCCCTTTAACTCAATTCACCACATGATTCACTTAATCCCTTAGTGCCAATCTGGATACGTGGACTGCCTTCTTGTACCTTCTGTTTTCTTTGCCTTCCCATAAGGAACAGTGAGGGCGACCTATGCCCAGTGCGTAGAATAGATCTTTCAAAATTGCTTGCTTGTTACAGCAGGCTATCCTTTTCCAACTTTCAGCAAAAGCTTTTCAGAGTTTCATAAACAGGGACACAGAGACAAATGAGCATTCTAGAGTGTAAACTGTTTATTTTGTTCATGTTGTCTGGCCTTCGTTCTGTCAAACACAACCTAGGAACTCTGCATGTTTTCTAAATCCACAATGACCTGTGCCTGTCTTTTCTTTTTCTTTTTTATTTAATACTGAGATCTACAGCACACTTAAAATAAAGGCAGCATATGCTAGATGAGTTTGTTAGCTTGGCAATGGAAAATATGCATTTGTTTTTGTTTTTTTTTTTTTTAATTATTTCCAACTTAATAACCTGCATGAGCAATCTGGTCTACATAAAATGTTAACTCTACTTTGAGCTGGGGATTGAATGGGATAATATCTCAAGTTCTCTTCCAACATGATGATTCTGTATACCTTTCTTTATTTTCATGCTGAAGCTAGTTCCAGTTTACTAAAATGCAGTGTTTTGAATCAAACTCAGGGTACAGACATGTATTTAATATTAATACCTATTATCTTCTCTTACTGAAAAGAGATTTTAGAGGAGGATTAGATACTACCAGAATGGTTTACCTTTTGCAAAGTTCTGAGTGGCTTGTAAAACTGTAAAGAAGGTAAATCACAGTTAATCTACTGTGAGAAACTTAAAATCACAGAATCACAGGGGTAGGAAGGGACCTCTGGAGATCATCTAGTCCAACCCCCCTGCCAGAGCAGGTTCACCTAGAGCAGGTTGCACAGGATGGCATCCAGCATGATTATAATCATGCTGTGACAGATAGTAATTCCTGTCATCATCTCAGGTTGATTTTCCCAGTTTCCCCATTTGCACATAACTAATGCCACTACTGTTCCAAAGGGCAATTTAAATTTTAAACTTGCATTTTGTGAGAGATGAAATGAACAATAGTAAGCAAAGGCATAATCTATGCTGTTTAATTTTACTTGTGCTAATTATTTTGGTTTTGTATATAAAATAAAATATTTCAGTTGGAAGGCACCTACAGTGATCATCTAGTCCAACTGCCTGACCACTTCAGGACTGACCAAAAGTTAAAGCATGTTATTAAGGGCGTTGTCCAAATGCCTCAAACACTGACTGGCTTGGGGCTTCCACCACCTCTCTGAGAAGCCTGTTGCAGTGTTTGACCACCCTCTTGGTAAAGAAATGCTTCCTAGTGTCAAGTCTAAACCTCTCCTAGCAGAGCTTTGAACCATTCCCACATGTCCTGTCACTGGATACCATGGAGAAGAGATTGGCACCTCCCTCTCCACTTTCCGTCCTTGGGAAGTTGTAAAGAGCAATGAGGCTGCCCCTCAGCCTCCTTTTCTCCAAACTAAACAAACCCAAAGTCCTTAGCTGCTCCTGATAGAACATTCCTTCCAGCCCTTTCACAAGTTTTGTTACCCTCCTCTGGACACATTCAAGGACCTTCACATCCTTCTTAAATTGTAGGGCCCAGAACCACACACAGTATTCAAGGTGAGTGAGGCTGCACCAATGCTGAATAAAAAATGCTCAATAAAAGCACATAAAATTTGTAAATTGTTTCATTCATAAGTTTCCGTATATTCCAGAAAAAGTCTTCAAAAGACAACACAATGTTTTGTTATTTCTGTGCAATGTTCTCTTCCGAGATGAACATCACTGACAACATTTGACGGTGTTAATAAGTAGTTGTTTGTTTACTTCTAGAAATGTTTTAATGAACAGTTAAAAAATTATTTATTCAAGAACGGGAGAATTCCTGAGAAAGGATTTTATTTTTTCTGACTTTAGAAATATGTGAAAATTGAGAGTATAGAGTCTTATGAGCCTAGTCTGACAGCTGATTAGACAAACCTGAAGAAATAATATTTTCTTCTCCAAAGCCGACACAAGTTTTTGCATATGCGTATCTGAGCATATGGAAAGATGAAAAACCAAAGTAACCCAATAAAGTAAAAAGTGAAATAAAAATCCAAATAAAACAAGCTTCCCCTCCATACCCCTAAAAACCTGCTGACGACAAACTCTTATCCGTCAATAATAATTTTAAATACTAAGCATGGCATTTCTGCACAAGTTTTTTCTCAGTAAAGTTTACTTCCTGAATAACTTTAAAAAAGGTGTTAATTTGTCATTGATTCTTGACATACATAAGTGGTATTGTTCTAATTCGCATGCAATAAAACCTTTGGAATAAAAAATTACTTCTTAGTACTAAAACAATTCTCTCTGTTTTTATTTTAATGCAAATATTTGTCTGGAGGCTTGTTAACTCTTTTGGGATACAAGAAATGCTGGGTGGACTTGGGCATGCTGCTGTGTATGCAGAAAAAAACAGACCAACTTAAGAGCTCCAAAGGAATAGCTAATGAATTTACAGTCATTTCACCTAATATCATGTCACAAGTATTTCATAACCCCTATATTGGATAATGTTATATGTTTGTATCTAAAAATTACAGCTCACTGAGCTACAATTTTCCTGAAAATATATTAGAACAGCATAATTTAGTGGTTGAAAAGCAAGATTAGTAGCTCAGCTAGTAGAATAATTGGAAAATAGCCAGTTGTCTGGGGCTTAAGTTTGTGCTTTGCTTTTTTTTATTATTTATTTTTCAGAAACAACGCGTAGCTGTTTAGGTCTGCAGTGCTTCAGCATTATATGCTTTTCATATCTTTAACTTGTTAAGCTGCATAAATTACTTGAGAAATTTATTTGTCAATGTGCACAGGAGTTTGGTACCATAGCATCTGAGTCTCATCCCTTGCTTAGGCAATTTATTTCTATATCACAAAGGAAAGCATAATTTTTGTAACAGGCTTTAAAATTACAAGGCTTCCAGTTCTTAGATAAAAATGAGTCTGTCAAAATGACAGTGACGGGTGAGGCCTTGAGCATGTGCTGTAATTCACTTTCCACTTTATGAGCAGACCTTCTAGTAGAGAAAATGTTGGCTATCACGCTAAAAAAATCATTTATAAGTAAGGCTTTTAATTTTTCTTTTCTCCTCTCACTTTAGTCTTCTTAAAGAGAAGACTAAGAAACCCTCCCTCCTAGTGGCTGGCCTCTCTGCCATCGGGCAGTGGATGGTTGTTATAGTGGCACGCTAGTCTGAGAAGCTGTATTTCAATTATAAATAAATCTGTTTTGAAGTTTTGTTTTATCTGTTTTGAGTGAACTTGAGCCCACGAACCACCCCTCATATCTTGTAGTAGTGCCTAGAGTTGCTAAAGTACTTAGGGGCAGCCCCATATTGTAACATTTAGCGTATTGCATCTAGGAATTACAGGCTTTGCTATATTTCTTTGGAAAAAATTGCACAGTGCTTTCTTGCATTTTACACAGCACCACACAGTGCTGTTAATCTCTTATTTTTTACTGGCTTGGAAAATCACCCAAAGTGCTGTAAGAAAAATTTACTTTGCCTTGTAAAATTTCTGTATTACAGCTCCAAACCATATTAAATTCAGTAATAATCACCCTAGAAGATTCCCTAAAATTGAAAATATTTTATTTTAAAATGTTTTCTCCAAAGGGGGATGGGGAAAAAGCAGACATAGACATGATAGAGATTCGCAGTGTTTTGGATTAAAATAAAAGAAACAGGATTGTGACATTCAAGTATCAACACTGAAGTTAAATACTTTTTTTAAGTTTCAAAATACTCCCTCTTCAGTGGGTGGCCGTATTTTTGCCTACAGTTGTTTGTTGCTTATGTTTCTGACAAACAGAAGGCCAGAGAGGTATCCTGTCATTTTTGGTTAGTTGTGAAATTACTCAGAGGGCCACTGTCAAGTACTCTGCTGTATTCAGTAATTGGTGTAGTCCTTGAAAGTCATCTCAAAATAAATAAAAATAAATGACAACATAGAAATAAGGGGAAGGTAGGAAGAACAAATAAAAATGGGACAGCAGGGGAAAAGGGGAACATAGTGCAATAATGAATAGACTAATTCAACATTTACTATTTCTGTAATGGCTGCTGATGTTTCAGCACAGAAAGGAAATTTGCATTTCTGTTGGACAACGATGTCATATTGTCATTTTTTATGTCACTGTTGATTACTACTCTTTTTCTGTCTTTCTAGATTTACACGAATTGGAAGAAAGCAGGGGTGAGGTAGAACAATTATGATGTCAAAAGAATCATGACTGTTTTTAAGACATGGCAACTGAAATGCTGTGTGTTAAATTTAGGTATGATTTTCTAGAATAGTTTATCCCTTCTTTTAGTAATCAATTCCTTTAAAACAAACAAAAAATATTTTTAGTAATACTTCTTTCAGGAATGATAAATAAATGCCTACAGATACAGAAATCTTGAATTTATAAAAAGGCATTTTCTGAATGGGTCAATTTAACTAGATCAGCAAAGCTGTTAGGTATTTCATTTTGGGAGGCTAAATCCCTTGGCTGTTAGTAGTTCTTCTAGGAAGAATTTTTTAATGAAAATTGGATGTTTCAGTTAAACTTCCATCGTAATAACATATAAATGACATTGAATCCTTGAGAAGTCCCTCCCTAAGAAATCAAATTAAGCCAAGAAATAGCCACTGCTACTTTTCTGTCATGTATTCAGTTTGTCTTTGGAGTCTGACACAGGCACTACAATTTTTCTTGCCGCTTGAAATCCCCTGAGGGTTAAAACTGATCCAAACACAAAGTTTGGATTTAGTTCTGAAACTTGCAAAATGTCAGAAGTTGTTTTCATTTTTGTTTCCAGTTTACAAGCAATTCACTTGTAGGGGATGGGAGGGGTGGGTTTCCCTCTTTAATGTGGAAAGTCATGTTTATTGACTTGAGAACCATGAGCCCTATTTTTTTTAAGGTTTGGTTATCTGGTGTATCTGGAGCACTAACACCTCCAGGCTGAATGTCAGGATTTCCAAACTACAGAAATTTCAATAGCTGACATCTATTGAGCTTGTATTTCTTCTCAGATTGGCTGCGTGCCATAAGTATTGCATCCATAGAGATACTTTTCAGTCCCCTTAGGACGTATGTTTGGCTGCATGCCAAATGTAACAGAATTAATTGTAAAATGGAGTATTTTCATTTAAATATAACATATCCATCTAAATGGTTGGTAAATGACTCTGGAACAGGTACTTAGGCACATAACCCCTCACTAACCTCCTTTAGGGATCTCATCTTCTGTATCTTGTTTCTAACTTCCTGTAGACAGGAAAAGGGGAGCCCTAAACTTCTCACTTTACTCAACATAAATTTAAAGCTTGTTAAAGAAAACATCACTGACACAGGATGAACTGCTTTCATGAAAGAAAAGATCTTTTTGTTTTGCTACATGGTTGAATATAGCCGCCAGTCACCTATAATTACTCTGTGTGTAGTAATTTTGTCAGTAATCATAGAAAAATGCATGATATAGGCCAACTTTAGCTTAGAAGAAATTCACAGGACTCAGTGAAAACAGTATGTGGAGATAGTGAGGCCAGTGAAATATGAGTAGATATTAATACACTACTTTTTATCAGAAAATGGAAAATGTGGCTTAAGACTGAATGGAAAAGAAAGTGCCTAATATGGAAATTTACTTGACATTTCATTACATATTCTTGATATAAAGTAATCTAAAGGTTAATGACCTAGGTGAACTTTTCAATATGGGTCTAGTCAGTAAATAAATCACAAGGTGTGGAATGAAATCTGTTCTTTAAAAGTTTACTATAGACTGTACACAATCTTTCTTGGTGTTAACACTGATGTAACATGAGGTAAATTCCTTTTAGACTTCAAGGTGCCACAAAAGAAAGACTGAAAAATAGGTATATCTTTTTAAAGAAACAAGCAAAACAACTGAAAAAAACTGGAAGGGAACAAAAAAATCCTCTACCTATATTTCTTTCCTGTATCATTTTGTATCATTTTAATAAAACAAGAATGCTTTTTGTGATATGAGACCCATAAAACAAGAAAATGGATGTCAAATAGTTCTAATAAATTATTGATTAATCAGATACATACTGCTTTACTTGGAGGAAATATCACCTTAATAGTCTCTGAATCATGCCCCAAGCCAGTAAAGTTATGAGCTGTGCTTTAAATTCCTAAATCTATGTATAAGCAGTGGTGTCACATTCAAGAATGCCTAAGCTCCAGTGGATTCCCACCGAAGTCAATGGGCAGTGCTTAAATCTCAGCTCTCTGGTTATCATGCAATTAATTATCTTCTTAGAGATAGACTCAAGAATCCAGTTTATGTTATTGCTCTCTAAAATCACCTTGGCTCATAGAAAATTTACACTGAATTCATTAGAATCTAAGTCAGTCTAGTAGATGGATTTTTAGTCAACACAAATCCACCTGTGGTTGATGGAGAGCTAACGTGATATGTTTAGAAGGAAGCGAACCACTTAAGGTGCAAATAGAGGATTAAACTAAAACAAGGTAATTGCATTTTATTGATCTCACCAAGCCTTATTTCTGAAACTAATTCACTGGATCCCACAAGCAGTATGCATAGACTTGTGCATATGAAGACCCTGGTCCAGTGAAATGACTGGGAAGGAGAGCATCAGTCATGACCTCAGGGCCAAGGGTATGTGAATATGTCACACTGGACAATAATGAGAAAGTTGCCTTACATTTACTGTAAGGTAAAGATTAGTATATAGTGGTTTATCGTGGATTAGTAGATACAGATTTATACCCTAATTTGCTCCAAAGTAATCCAATTCTTGGTCCCATACACTGAGATTAATATGTTACACCAAAGAGAAATATTCTTGAAGTTATTAGAGAGCCAAAACTTGAGAGGATCAGTACTAGTAACGGTATTGTTTCTCACTGTGATCATCTAAGGATATGAGAGAGGAAAACAGTTTGAAAAGATAGCATCTTTTACAAGCCCACTGCTGTTAGTTGGGCAAAGAAGGGCTTTGCATGATGATAAACTCCTTCCCCCACAACAATTTGGTTTTTTGATGAAAACATAGCGCTTCTCATTACAAATCACTTCTCATTAAAAATCTTGCCTGATGTGTTTTTCTGGGCCAGATGTTAACCTGTAGAAGTCATTACTTCTCTGCCATGTTCAGTTGGTTTTATTTTATTATAATAAATATGAGATGAAGAGGCAAGATTTATCTCTTTGCTGCACAGGAAGTATAGAGACTGAGATAAATTTTGGACCTTTGATGTGAATAATGCAAGTCCCAGGTATTTTGGTGGGATTGGCATTTCACGTACAAATTACGGTGCAAGATATTCACCTTGTAATTCAGAATGAAGAAGGAAGAGTTGTAGTAATAACAGCGCAATGAGAGGAAAAGAAGAATCCATTTAGCTGATAAATAGGATTCTAGATATTGAAGTTTTTTCTTAAGTATTAATATTTAGAGAAGGGATGGGGAGCTTGCGTATGTCAGTGACCTCATTGTAAGATGCAACTCTCTAGTTCCTGTTTCCTTAGTCCAGCTAAGTAAAAACTTTTGAAGACTTTATCACTAATTTACTCAGTATCACACTATTTAAATTGTGTTTTGCCTGTCCTATCACAACTTTTGTAAGGCAAAAGGAACTGGCTGTGAAACAGATATGCAGATCTGTGATAACTTAAATGTGAAATGAAGTCACAGGTTCAGTTCAGACCTTTTTACTGTCCTTGCGTAGTATCTCTGTGATGTTAAAATGTCCTAGAGAGGAAGAAGGAAATATGTAAAATAGTCATTTTTTCTGTATTCAGTGTCTGCAGTTTAATCAATCTTCCATTAAGAAATCCTTTCATAATTCAATTCCTTTTATTAAAAATGTGAATGCTTGCCAAAAAAAATTGAGCAGGTGTGAGGAATGACAGTCAACTGCATTTGTGACACAAATTGAGTTCCTTATGCAATCACATTATTACCAGTTATAGCTGGTAAAACTATACTGAAAAGTGAAGTCTCTGCTCTACTGGTTAAACCCTTACACGCTTTGAAGAGTGATGAATATTTGTGAAATATAAAATTGGTTTTAATTGCAGAGACCACCTAATGTGTTGAACCACCTTACTGATTGGCACTGTGTCGTCATAGTTTCCACAACAGGGTTATTCAGAGCTGCTCAGCTGTATTAATCTCCCAATTTTACTAGCATCTTGGGGTCCTTGGGCCTCCAGCAGCCTGAAGTACAACAGCTGCCTCAACATGAATTTGGCACAGTTTGACAGCAGAGTGAGGGGAAAAAAAGACGGGGTGAATACAAAAATGGTAGTTTTGTCCTCAGTTTTTTAATATTTTAAGGATAAATACTGGGTCTTCTACTAATGTATCAACTGCCCTCTTTCATTTGTCATGGTGATCATAATAGTCATTTGTGGGAAAGCCCAGTTAAGCAATATGTCTGCCCAGATGAGCAAGGTCAGGTCCGTTGTTCTGGTCTCTAAGGAAGAGCCAACCAACCAACCAACAAACCCCTTGCAGTCAACTTCTGCAAAGAACTGGTCTTAAAAATCAAGCTCCTGAATTCATATTTAAACACTTAACTGTTTGGCTTCCAAAACTGCAAGCAACCAGCTGTTCTGATTTGAAGTCTGCATGATTTGTGGAGAGTGGGGTATTTCTGAAAGCCAGGACAACTGGTGTGCTAGGTTATAAGAGCCATATGTCAGTTACCTTCACTTTTTTCCTTTTAAAGTCGCTGGTGTTGCTGGAAGGTGGTAATCATGGGCAATTCATCTTTATTTAGACATGGGGTGGGGCGGGGGAAATGAAGTTTTCTTTATTAATGGAAAACTGCTGAAAGTTTGTCCTCGTTATAGGTTTTAGAGTAAGGTCCAAGTCCAGTAAGGTAAATACCAGCACAGTCTTCCAAATCAATTATTAAAGTGTCTTCATTATGGTTTTTTTTTTCCCCCCCCAGCAATGAGATTGCCATTCATTGTTTTATGATTCTGTCTCTTTGGTTTCTGCACTGAAAAGCTGTAAATATGTCAATGCATCTGTGCAGAGGATCTCCATTAGGGCTAGGACTAGGACCACCCACTCATTTCTCCTGAGCAAACCAGTAGCTGTCAGATAGCACCTTTTCATTAGCTACCGACCTGGACTAGATGTGAACTGGTGACCAACAGGTGTAAGGTATTTTGTATCCCATTATTAATCCTCAGAGCTGTCCAGTCCTTCCATTAAAATCTAATGAATAACTTTTTTATCCTTCAAATAAGTCTGCTAGCATGCAGTTGTACACTTACATTTTTTGCTTTGTAAAATCGCCAAAGCATGTGGTTGTGCATATACAGCGCACACCCTGCTGTTAGAAACTGGGAGATTTCCAGTGGCTCTCAATGCCTGCATTTGTATGGGTCAATACGCATAACGGTGAACATGCACACAAAATGCCTTCCTGCCCCAAATTGGTATTTTTCAGCTGTTTAAACAGTTGTTTGGATTTTCTTTGAAGTTTACAATTTTATTCCCTTATGACATGTGTTTTATTTAACACTGAACACATACAGTGGGAAGAGAATGACAAGGATTGTCGTCTTAATCTAACGACACGGTGTGTATGTTCTGTTATGGTAGTTAAACTGTACATTGGATAGTTGAAAAAAAAGTTGATAAATGCTGAAGTTTAATTGTGAAATGGCCTGATTCTGTCAAGTGATTGGATTTTATATCATTTGACACAACAGTAAGGTGTATTAAATCTGTGCTGAGGTATTGACATTTTAGCAGCAGACAGATAGCACCAAAGAGGACATTCTAGATGGTGTGATGCAAGGTTCCTCAGAATGCTGTTCTGCAAGAAAATGCTTCTTTTTTGTTTTTTGACAAATGTGTATATATGAAAATGAGGGTCAATATGAACAAATGAAGCTGTGCTGATCGTTTGTAGTCAGACCATTTTATGTCTTGGGTGATATAATGTAAGATTTTTCTCCCCTTTATCTGTTAATGAGTATTTGAGCCTGTTAATAGCACAGTCATTCCTTTGATGCTATGTATGCTGGCACCTGTCATCATTATGTACTCCAGGTCTCCTGACTGGTCTGAACTTGAATGCAATATGCCATTTGAAAAGTGCCAAAAAGCGTAGAGCCATTATGTATTTTTGGTGATCCCAGTAAATGAAAATTAATCATGTTTGACAAATGTTCACGGCCTTACAGTCAGTTCTGTAGGCAGAAGCTACGTTATTTTGTGACCGTATTCAATGAACTGTCCTTTTTTGTTCTAGAAACAGACGCAGAGGAGTGCAACCAGCTAAAACTAATTATATTAGTCTGTTAAAAAAAAGCAATGATGCAAAATCTGTAGATGTTAACTTTGTCAGTATTAGTGATACATATGCTTGGTGCCTGTCATTTTGAAGCCTCAAGGCTGGACTTAACACATTTTGTGGTACCTTTTGCCGGACTAAGAATGCCAACCTTGGAGTTAAATGTGCAAAATTTAGTGTTTAGTTATCATCCTTCACCCCCCAATTATTTTAATTTGAATAATTATTTTATACTGACCCAAATTTCTGTTGTGTTTTCAATTGGAGGTTATTTTCTTCTTCACTTTTTGTTCTCAACTATGGTAGTATGCTATTTAACAAAAAAAGAAATTACATTTAATGTAGAGCTGTGTCTTTACTGCACTAGTAGATGAGGAAAAATCTGTCTGGACTACATGTCATTTTTTGGGGGGGGTGTGGTTTTGTTTCTTGGTTTTTTTATTTGTTTGTTCTAAAACACCAGGATGAGAGGCACTGCAGTATAAGATAGTGTAGTCTATCATGTAGTTGCACCATTTGGTTGACAGAAGCCTTGTGCCATGTGGATATGGTTTTAAGGTATATGGGTTTACCAAAGGAAGTTTACTAAATAATAAGGCTGAACTCTTACCTCCAATGAACATTGATTTTGTGAAACTGGAATATTGTAAGTGATAAGCCTGCTTGTATCTCTGCCAGGATGATCTCTTGGAAATATGGCCTCTGTGTTGGTTTTGATGGAACCTGGTCTTGATAAAGTTCTTGGTGTGCTGCACAACTTCTTTCTCTCTCTTTATTTTATTGTCTCTAAGGCCCTTGAGGGAAATACTGAGAATCTGGAGCAGCTGTAATCATGAACAGACCTTGTTATTATTCCTATGTTAACTTGTGGGATAGCGCAGGGTGTATGCAATGTCTGCTTCCAGACCACAAAACTTGAGAAAGCCTGTATGCTTATATCTGTGAAATAACACTCAAGGCAACCTTGAGAGGTTGCCTTTCTTCGACGGTGGTTAAGCTTAACTGTTCTTTATTCTGGAGGCCTTCTATTTTATAACACAAACCGCAGCAACTAATTTCATGGGGATAGGGATAAGCAGGTCAGAAGTGTCTTACTGAATAGCTGATGGTGATTTGTGTTTCAGTATCGGACTAGACTAATCCAATATCACTGTTTTCTTCATGAAAAGAGTAATGACCACTAATGGATCTGCTCTGGCACTTGTATACTATGTGGCTTGATGATTTCGGTGATAAGAAAATCTGTGGTTTAGAACATGTCTGTTCTTTTTATCATCATTTCTGTTGGGTTTTTTTCCTCACTGTTTTGTCATAGCATTGACCATTGTCTTTAAAAATTACCTTTTCTATTTCAGTTATGTTTTATGGTTGACAGAACTGATTTCTGATGAAATCTTACTTTCCACATTAAAATCCAAAATATTTTCTAGTTATATACCTTCAGTTTTGGTGACTTTACTGTTGGCTGTGTATATAGTGTTACCTGGGACACAAGGAAGTGGAATGAAGCTGCATCAGGGGAAGTTCATATTGGACATTAGGAAAAGGTTCTTCACTGAGAGAGTGGTCAGTCACTGGAACAGACTCCCCAGGGAAGTGGTAACGGCATCAAGCTTGTAAGAGTTCAAGGAGCATCTAGACAACACTCTTAGTCATATGATTTAGGTTTAGGTAGTCCTGCGAGGAGCAGGGAGGTAGACTCAATGATCCTTATGGGTCCCTTCCAACTTGAGATATTCTATGATTCTGTGATTTCATAGAAACAAAACATGCTTTTTCCCTTCCCCCCTCCCCCTCTTTTTTTTTAAAAGCATGACTAAAGCTCCCTCCTACTTTCCCTTCCGATTTTGGCTTGGGTCTGTGTAATGCTTATCCTGATACCTATCCAGAAAAGTAGTGTGGAGCTTGATGTTCACCCAAAGCCCTTTACAATGTTTTTTGCAGTACATTTCTACCGCTTCCTTACTTCTTGGACATTGATGATGTTGGACACGTTTCTTCCTCGGTCTGGAGATCTGCAGCACAAAGTAACTGACCACAAAACTTAACGCAACACTTAAACATTGATATTTACTTAGGTTAAGTCTAGTGATAATAGTAGTTGTTTTTCTCTAGTGCCTGGAATTTGGAAATTGTAACTATACATGATCTCTCCATGGTGACATGCTGTTAAAATAATTTTCTTTTCCCTTTTTTTTTTTTTTTTAAGGGACGCAAGAGTGAGGCAGAAAAGTACTTTGTGAAGGCTATTCAGCTGGATCCTACCAAAGGAAACTGCTACATGCATTATGGTACGTTTAAGATAGATAGGGTTTCCACACGTATTCCAGACTTGCTGTTAATCTCTCTGAGTGATTAAGGATTTGAAAAGTGCTACTGGCAAAATACCTTCTTTAAAGGGAAAGAAACTAATCTGCCGTGTATAACTTAATCTCCATTTCAATTTGTTAATCACTGCAGAGGGAGAGGTGAAGACTTTCGTATTTTGCATAGCTTTCCTCCTGTGAGGAGAATTTCGGTATTGCTACCTCTCTGAGAAAGAAAAAAGGTGACTATTGCCATATGTCAAAGTTTCATGGCCTGGAATATTATTATTAACAGTTTTGGCCTAACTTCACTGGCTGCTGGTGGGTGGGCAGCTAGCAGTTATACTTTAGTGTGCGTGAGTTCTCGGTTCGAAATGGCTGCTTTTTATTGAAGACTTACAGGCCTTACATCTACCTCCCTCCCAGCATCTTCATGGCTTGAAATGGATAAGTATTACAAAAGATTTTGACAAGTTGGCTATACCTTTGTCATACTAAGCCATGCATGTGCTCAAAGCACACAGTTAGTTTGAAGGTATCTTTATAACTTTGGATTGTTTTTGCTAGATGTGCAAAAAATATTTCCAGATGTGATTAGTCCCAAGAAACCAAAAATACTTAACTTCATAGACTAATTCTTACTGTATTTTAAAGTTGATAATAGACAAATCTAAAAATGCAAGCTATGTAGTCCCAATTGGAAAATATAGAAAGAAGTAATAAATTTCATCTTGGTTAAGGAAGAAGGCAGGGAACCACAGGCATACTAAATATATATATATGTTTGTATATTGTTTTAATTTCCTCTTCTGATTCTAACTTGTAAATGTAAAATAAATGAAAATGAGTAGCCAAAAGGGAAAATTAATCTCACATAATAACCATGTTTTTATTTCGTGTGATTTCTTTGTCTGAGTTGCTCACTCGTTATATTTCTGTTCGGTCCTATGCAGTGTAAAATTCTCTATGTTAGGCTCCCAGAATCAATGCATACATTGTTACTTAGAACATGTCATGGTATTTAAATGAACGTAGCCCAGTGTTGCATTATTTTGCATTATGGATCATTGCAGTTAGTGCCCTTGTTTTCTATTTATGCCTGTACAGGTAGATCTGATAGGGGTATTTGTGCACATAGGCTCCATTATTTCAATTGCATATAAGTATCGTTGATATCTCAAGATAATGAGGGAAAGTTGCAGCAAATTGTTTCTTAAAATCCTAGTCAAGCCCATTCCAGCCTTTGTTATTAAGAAATCTGTCCTTCGTTATTAGGAAATCTGTTTGCATACAAATTCAAAGGTAGGTCTCAACAATCCATCCTGGCAATTGAAGCTATGATTGTGTATATTTTATTACATGTCTAGGCTTTTTTCTTTTTCTCTCTCATTACTTCATCACTGTGCCTGTGTTTTTCTGCAGTATTCCCTCTGTGTCATTTTCAAGTGCCCTATAAACTAAAAGCAAGGCTATTCATATCATCATTCATCTCTGATGTACTTTCTTCATTACCAGACTACAATATTAGAAAGGTTTATTGTCTCCTAATTAAGATTATTCCCTAAAAACTTCAGCAATTTTTCCCTTTATTGTTTCACAGGTACAAAAAGTGGTTTCCATGTCCTTGTGCAGAGGTCATTATTGCAACATGAGTGAGATTCTGCTCTGCAGATTAGGAGTGAAGGGCAAAATTTAGTCAGTGTTTGGAATATCAGCACAGTAAAATGTGATGCTGAAGGGCTGTAGACAAGCAAGTTCTGTACACCAGTCACTAGGTCTCCATCATGGAGTATTTTATACACGGAGAGCTCTACTGAATGCAGGTGAAACCTTTTCTTTTGTTTGTATAACTTCTGATCACTTCACCAAATTCAGTGATGTTACTCCATGTTTAAATCAAAGTAGCTATGAGAAAGATATGGTTTACTTCTGCTTGGCTTATGTGTCTATGTGTAGTACAGGTGATCTCAAAACCTTGTCACTTCAGGCACAGGACTTTGTAAAATTTGAAATAAATTATCCTCACTTCTCTTTTGTTCCCTTTTCCTTTTCTTTTCTTTTCTTTTCTTTTCTCCTTTCTTTCCCTTTTCGCTTCCACCTATTTCTTGTACTGATCAGGAATCTGTAGTTTATTTTGCCAGGGACATTTCAAATACTACACAAGAATCCCTAGTGAACACTTAAAGCTTTATCTTTACATCTCATTAATTTGTTTTAGCACCTTGTCACAGGTACAGTTCTTATCCTATTTGCCAAGTGTTAAACTATGGGGAAATACATCTGTATTTTGCATGTAAATCTTAGAGATTACTTTTTTTCTCAGCATGAAGAGAATAAAATTGTTGGCATCAGCCCTAAAAAAACACATACCTCATGGAACAGCCAAATGAAAAGAGTGATCAGCTGGGACACAACAGTGTGTTGATGGAGTAGCAGGAGTAAATGGACAGAAGATTTTTCTTCCAAGTGCACGTGCATGCAAACAGTTGTAATTTGTGCTCCCAGGATGTACAGATGTTCTTTTTGACTTGTAACCTTTTGGACTTTTTTGGAGCTATCAGGAAAAATTGTCAATATTCTGTATCTTTTGAGGCTTACATTTATATTACAATGTGCTTTAATTCGGGCTTTAAGCCAAAGAAAGCTATTCTTAGAAGATGTGATTTGGTGCAGGAGTCAGCTTATTTGAACACATGAAAATTTGGAAAGAGGTGAACAGTTTCATGATTGCTTCTTGGGATAATACCACTACAGCACATTTCTCTGATGGAGCTAGTGTTATAATTAGTTTTGTACAGGTAATTTGGTGGCTTTGGATTTCAGTGGATTTAGGTTTAAACCAGCGTTTCTCAAACTCATTATGCTTGGAGATGTCTGAAGAGAGAACTAGTGGAAAAGCTGAAGAGATACAAATCCCTGCACACTGCAGACATGATGCCACTTCATTGGACATTATGGGAAGTGGCTTTTGCTCTAGTGACCAGAGAGGGTGGCAGTCCCCTCTCAGACCAAAATGCAGTCAGCTGCTCACCTGTCCACATTTTCCACCTCTGTTCCCCTTTTTTCCTTCTTTTCTTCTTCTTTTCCCCTTGTTTCCCTTCTTTTGCCCTTTTGTCCTTCTTTTCCTTTCTCATATGCCAGTTATCTGGACATCTGAACTTTCTGCATAACCATTGTCTTATGAATATGTGAGTCCTGATGGGTGATCTGATACAAGGTACTCGGGTACAGAGAACAGTGCCAGAAACACCTAACAGATGAAAGAGAGAAAATGCGTATGAATCAGGAAGAAGAAGAAGAAATGGCAGAGGAAAGAGTACAGAAACACCAGTACATTTTTTTTTTTTTTTAATTCTTTGGCACTGAAAATACTATCATTGGCACAACCTGCAAGTTTTTAAACTAAAACACTGGAGGAGATTATTTCACATACTAGATTTCAATGCTCCTATAAAGTTTGATGGTTTTAATTGGATATTTTTAATACATATTTTTTTAAAGAAGACTTAAAGTGTACAGTTTTGACTAAACCCAGTTGAACTTAATAAATGCTTATTTATTTTTGAATTTCCATCTTTGTTTTCCCTGGGAAAGTTTTCTTCAAAGTATCTTACCCATATCTACTCAGGATATTGGCTCTCATGCATCCCTCAAACGTTTAACTCGTGTGCCAGTTTGGATCCTGCAGGACATCAGTAGCTTCTGTCATCGATCTGATGACATAATTGAAATGTCCTCCACTGACCATAGAGGGGACTTTTTCTAACCTAGGTGCCTTGATTAAAATGCTTATGGTAAGGTGGGATGAATCCAGATATCAATCTGAGAAACCAGAGAGATACCTATGAACTAACAAATTCCAAAGGAATTTTCATATAAATATTTTAAGTACATGTTGTGGTCTAAAGAGTCAGTAGGTCAAATTTGTTAACAAGTGTGCCAAACATAGAAGTGTTCAGCCAGGTCAGACCAGTGACATTATGGCCCAGAGAGTATTGAGTTTTGGATATAGTATTGACCACCCACAAAGGAAATACAGATCTCCCACTTCTGTCTGCACTGAGCCTGTATCAGGTGAAGGTGAAGAAAGATTCTGTATAGAATTTGTCAATGCAGAGAGATGAGAGGAATTTCAAACAACGAAATACTTAAGTTCTTGTCTATTTGAAAAGAAACAAAAATAAATTCTTCAGTATCATTTCATGGAGATGGCTAGTGTGACGCAGTGTGGTTGAGGAGTCTGAAGTTGTTGAAAGCTTTCTGTACGAGCTTTCAGTTAAACAAACAAGCAAACAAACAAAAAAAACCCATAAAGCTACAGTGAAATTTAAGTTGTGCAAACATTTTACCTCCAAAATTGTCTTACTTCCTTTATAACTTCCTGTTTAAAAACAAAACAAAACAAAACAAAACAAAACAAAACAAAACAAAACAAAACAAAACAAAACAAAACAAAACAAAACAAACCCACCACTAAAGCAGTTTTCATTTTACTTATTTGCTAAAAATAGATTTTTCTACCATGCCTCTTAAAATGCGTAGAGTGCCCTCTCTCCAACATAATGAAAATGTAGTGGGGGAAAAAGAGAGAGGGAAAGGAGGAGTGAGGTTTCAAGATAAACGTGTGTACAGAGGTGCCTCCTCCCTTACGTTTGTAATAGCTTAATTGGAATGGGGAAGTCTAGAACCCAACAGGATGTTCAAATTAACTCTGTTTTATTAATCACCATTGAGACCTCCTTTTAAAATAGTTTCCTTTGAATAATACATTGTTTCTAATAACTCTAGATTGTTTAATGATTCCTTTTTCATTATAAAAATGGATTATTCTCATTAGATTAATTATGCATTCACATAATTAGGCAATTCACATTGATCATCTGCCTGTTTCAGTGCATTCCCAGTTACAGATATAAAACAAAATGAAAAACATTGTCAGATTACGTAAAACTGAAGCTTATTAGCCATACTCTTATTGAAGGAAGAACAGATTAACATGTTCCCAAACATTCTAATTTTTGTTACATTATCTTTCACTTCTGAATGTGTGATAATTTAAGAGTAGTTTTTATAGATTTTCTCATATTGTCTGGGGTTTTTTTACACAAGTTTAACTTGTTAACTGCTAGTTTTATTTTTTTTCACTTCCATCCTAAGTCTTTCTAATCATTGTTTCAGCACAGAACTTTTAGCCCTTTTTGATGCCTAAATTTTCCTCTGGGTCTGTGAGCGCTTTGTATCTGTCTTGCCTCCAAAGATGACTGCTTTACCACCCCTAAGTCCCAGCCTGAAAATGGATTGGAACTGCTATGGTTTAAGCTTCAAAATAAATTTCATTGAAATGTGATAGCAGTGGATTTTCAAGCACCATTTTTTTCAGTCTTTAAGTCATACACTTACACGTGTTAGTGAGTGTGAGAATTTACATATGGTTACAGATGTGCATTCAGTTTTCTTCTTAGATGTGATATATTTATAATATTTCCATGTAGTCACATTGTTCACAGTACTGGAGCTCTGTGTCTTTGTTCTTTGTTGCCTGAAGAGCAGCCTGGGAAAGCTTTATTTTTCTCCCATTTATTTAAGGAAAAGATCTTACGGAGAAAACAGTGTAATAATGAAAAATAAAACGTCAAATTTGTATTGATAAGGAAGAGGAATATTGACCATGACCTAGTAACGAAGTCTTACTCATTTCTTCAGACAGTTTTGTGCCTGTGGAAGAAATGTCACCCTAGTCCATAGGAAGATCAGTTTTTATCTTTGTCAATGAAATGAATAAAACTGATTTCACAATCCATAATTCCAGTGAATGAATTGTCCATTTCTGACTGACAGGTTAGCTAAATGCTGAATGATAAATAAAACAGAGTGCATGGATCTGCTCCATTGGGAACAGCAGATGCTATGTGGTGATTTCGATTGAGAAATTAAAGTCCTTGATGAGATGGGGTCAAAGCCAACCAGATGTAGTATGTCCATCAGTAAGTCACTTTGCCAGCCTTCCCAATATGGACTCATGAATCTTTCAGCAAATGAAAGGTTTTTTGCAATTTTAAATCTTTTGGAAATCCTAACATTAAATATATAATGATTTTGTAGGGAAACTCTAAAACAAGTTTATGATACTCAAGTAACCATGTTCGTAGAACATGCACTCTTTGGAGGAAGGGTCTCTCTGTCTTGGGCATACAGTGCCATCAAGTTGGGATCCTGACTTTGGACTATAGCTTATACCTCCTCTTACAATATCAATGAATGTAATTCCAGGAAGGCAAGATTCCTAGACCCAAAACAGGAAGAGAGGTGTAACTGACTTGCAGAAAGACTTCATTAAGCTTCTGACCTTTCTGCTCCCAGAACTCCCTCCAATAACTTTGATTTAAGAAAATCTTCAGCTACTATTAACACAGACAGCATTTCTTACTTCCAAACTGAAACTGATCGAGAATATACCAGAAACAGAGCTATTCAGAAGAATATACCAGTTTGAAGTCGTCTTTGCAGTTTTCTTGGCAGCTGTGAATAATGAGCGTACAAAGGCATGTGTACATAAATTGTCAAGTCCTTTTTCTTGCTCTCTAGGCTGTTGCTATCACACAACAGTAAAAGATTATTACAAACCACTATAATAACTATTTATTCCAAACTCCCTTTAGAACCAATCACTTAAGTGGAATGCAGTGGAGTATTTCCAAACAAGCTAGGTCACTGACCCTAAACGCTGTGGAATTTCCATGTTTCTGGCCCTTCCCTTGAGTTTATCCGTAAATCTAATCATTCTGACATCCCAAGCGCATGGTTGACTCTGCTTCCTCAGCACAATATACTAGACTGCTCGGGAGATGTGGTATAAAAATTACAGATCAAAGACAGTGCTAGAAATGTGTCTTTGTACTTCTTTCATGTTTCCAAAATGTGGGGTTTCTGGAGGAACTGAAAATACTTGTGGCACAAACAACCCGGGAGTCTTCTTTGTTAATTATCCTATGTTTTGACCTATAAGTGCCATCTTATTACGAGGATTTTTGAAGAGAGAGCATGGAGATGCTACAAAAGTGCAACTGGATAGTTCTTTCCCATCCAAATTTCATTTTTCCAAACCTTTTACATCACCAGGTGTCTGGGGAATGACATAAGGTCCAGAATCTTGCTTAGTGTTTGTAAAACATGAGGTCCTCTGTGTTAAATATTTTCATCATTAATCTTATGTTTTAGTGAGAGCTTCCAGTGATGCAGATGTGGTCACAAGTTCAGTCATCAAGTCCCAAAGGCTTGCAATTTAATTTTTTTCTCTCCTATCTCTGGTTGTGCTCTGGATGACATCAATGGTATATGTAGTACAACTGCAACAGGTAAATTTTTCAGACAAAGAAAATTACTAATAAAAAGATTTTTCCAAGCCAGTGCATATATTGATGTTGCAGCACCTAGCGTCTTGCATAGTCTTTCTACATATTTTATTTGCATGGAATAGTCAATGGAAACCAGTTCAGGGGATAAACTCCCTGAAAGCCCTTCCAGTGAGAAAGCCAGAGAACAGCTGGGGAATGGGATATAAGGAACAGTAAAAGAAACGGGAACGCTACTACCATCTAGGTGATCCTAATGTAAGTTCTCTTTGCTTCCCCTATCACATCCTAGACATTCAGCAAGAAATTGCTTAACAGGCCTGGAAAGCAGGATCTTTAAGCAAATGTTCCCTTGCTCTGGGAACTGCTCATTCACAGCCAATGAATCTGTTTTGAAACTCTTAAAGGAAACAGTTACATTAGGTCATGTCTGTTGACTTGGCATCTTGCAACATTGATTCATCACCTGAAAAGTTTTGGAAATCAAGGCGGAGACAAAGTCTGTCCTCTCATTTCTTCCACGGTATGCTATTGAAATTTTCCATTTGGAAATCTCTGCTTGTATCTGCTTTTTTGCTCTGTGTTGCCACAGCAGAGTTGAAGTTGATGGTGACTTCAGTGGTGGTTCTCTCATGCCAGTGAGAATGTAGTTCAGTTCTCAAGACATGATCTTGTAGCCTTGCTGCGTGCTTCAGAGACAGACACAATTCATTGGGTCAGCCAGAACCCAATCCCTATTTTGGTTTCTGTTGAAACTTGAAACGCTTTGAAAGCACCGACAAATATTCATCTTCAAATCTTTGATGTGGAATGTGCCGAAAGAACTTCTAGTGAAGTTTATTATAAACAGATTTGGCAGTTGAGTCTACGGTCCTGATATATCCACTTTTCATGTTAATATGGTTGTTTAAGTTGCTGCCACAGAAGGAGAAAACTTTTGTAGAGGATAAGACACAGAAGACTTGGTGATAAATGTAGATGAAAAGAAGCAAATGCTAACTATTCCCTATTATGGTGGGGTTAGAAGTTTTTTCCTTCTTATTCAGAAGGTAGTTTACTCAGTTTTGCTTGTATTACTAAAGATATCAGGACATGAGTATAAGTCATTGACGTTTGAGTAAGTGCAGAACCAACAACGTTCTGAGAACATTCAAAGATGAGCTGTTTCAGAAACCTACTCTGTTATGGTACAAAGTACCTTTGAATGCTTACCAGCAAGCAAAAGAGAAAGAACATTTCAATTAAAGAAAGATTGGGGCAACTTGCACTTTTATCTAGTAAAATAAAAGCTCATAGTGTCTGTAGGGAATAGTTGAGCCCATTCTGGAGGAAGGCACTAATGCCTTTGTGCTCTGAACATAAAAGATTGTTACGCATATCCCAACCAATTAATACCTTTCATATTACAATAAAGCAGCAGAACTACCAATTTAGATGTATGGCTTTTAAACTGGTGTTAGCGCATGTCTTAACAAAATGCTTTACAAATGTTCGTGATCATTTTAGTGAAGCAATTATACAGGATAGAGAGCTGTGTGCTTTCATGTCTGTGGATGAACATTTTTTAAAAATTTTAACAATATGAAAATAAGGTGGTTTATTTCAGCTCTTAGGAACTGGAAATTTTTTGTTGTTGTTTAAATTACATATATACTTTTATTTTATTTTTTGGTAGATAGCATGGTTTTCCTCAAATTTTTTTGCTCAAATGTAGACTCAGAACCACTGTTCGTGATTTGCAAGAAAAAGTAAGTTTTAACAAGGCTGTAGGTACAGAACTCCTCAGCTTTTATGCTCTTTCTGATGCTTAGGTATCTTAGTTCAGGGAAAAATGACTAAGAGGACAGTGAAGTATTGAATCAGTTCTCTGCTCTCAAAGGTCTTTAAGAACTCTTGACTACACATTTACACTCAGCTCTGTGCTGTCTAGCAAGAAAGGTGGAAACATCTGTTTAAAAAAGTAACGTTGTTCCAGGCAAAGAGCAATGTTGTTGAAGATCACACCTGAACCTGGACTGTGGATTTCCCAGTCCTGTTCTAGAAGAATCGTAATGAGAAATATGCTTTCCTTGAATAAGGAGAATCTGGGATTCATAGCTTCTAGAAAGCTGTTTTCTCGAAAGCTGGTTCTGATTCCAAAAAACAATCAGGCTACCATAATTTACGTTGTTGGCAAGAGTCAGAGTTGTGACACCTGCAGTAAAAAAGCTCCGTATGTGATATTGGGCAGTGTCTCATAAATCATGCAGTTTGCCAGCTACCTGTCAGAGGAGAAAATCCTGCATGTAAATTTAGACCCACACAAGTGGTTCGAGGATCCAGGGGCTTGTGGATCAGACTTTCCAATCCACCTTCAACACCTTGCCGATATTCTGCCCTGCTAATGCTCTTCTCTGGGGAAAACACATCTTTATGGCTATGACAGAAAAAGTTCAGAAGTCTGCTTTTTCATTAAGAAAGTGCAGCAGTAAACTGCCAATCCAGTTCATTCTTGTATGAATTTAGTATATCATATTAAAATGCACAGCCGCTAATGTTTACAAAATGGGATATCTCTATTTAGGTGCTTTAAATTAAATTTAGATGTGTGAATAAAGTTAGTCTGCCTTTCAAGAGAACTTGGCAAATCAATTCTCAACTGAAAGTTTCCACCTCTTACAGGGTCCGGCTGGGACAGAGTTAACTTTCAGTTAACAGCCTGAATGATGCTGTGTTTTGGATTTGTGACTGAAAAAGCCTTGATAACACACCAGTGTTTTGGCTGTTGCTGAACAGTGCTTGAACAGTGTCAAGGCTTTCTCTTTTTCCCACTCTGCCCCCTCAATGAGTAGGCTGGAGGTGGGCAGGTGTTTGGGAGAGGATACAGTTTGGACAGCTGGCCCGAGCTGGCCGAAGGGATATGCCTTATGCTATAATGTCATGTTCAGCAATAAAAACTGGGGTAGAGGATAAAGAGGGGTTTTGGCTTCTGAGGTGACCTTTGTTTGGTGACTGGCTGGGCATCAGTCTACATGTGAGAAGTGGTGAGCAATTTCCTTCACTTCACTGTTTTTGTTTCTGGTTGTTTGTTTTTTTTTTTCTTCTTTCCTTCGTCTATTAAACTGTCTTTATCTTGACCCACAAGTTTTCTTGCTTTTGTCCCTCCTGTTTTCTTCCCCCACCCTGCTGGGGGCGGGGGGGGGAGTGAGCCGCTTGCATGAGTGCTTGGAGGCTGGCAGGGGACAACCCATCACACACCTGTACACTCAGGTATTGACTTTTCCACTAGATTAAGAAGGTAGCAGTCAATTATATTTATAGCCCATCCAGTTAAGGAAATGCTTAATCAGCAGCCTCTGATTGAATCACCTCTAGTTAGGCAACAAGTAAGGCAGTTATGGGGTGTTCCCCTCTCTTGTTTGCAGTCAGTATCCTGCAAGGGTTTGGGTGTAAAGGATGCTGCAGTGGTTTCAGGAGGCTGCTATGTACCATCTGCTACCTACCCACTCAGCATGAGTTATTGCTGCTGATATTACCACCGCTAGTAAAGGTGAGGGACTGGTTTGTGGTAATGTACAGACCTAGAATTTTCCTTTCTGGAGAACTGAAAATTTTACTTGTACTTGGTTGGTGTCATGCAGTACTTGCAATTGTTTTTAGTTAACTTTTGAAATCCTGTAATAAAGATAATCCTTTAATATGTTATATAAAATAATAATCCTATTATAGAGACACTTGTTAGAGACCTAATAGTAAATGGCGAGCAAATTCTGGTTTTAACAATTTAAAACATTAGTTTAGTGTTGTTGCTGATATTTTTGGTGTGTCCATGGAGATTAATGGAATGCATGCAGTCAAAGTCCTAGAAAAACAATTAATGAAAACAAGCTTTTAACTAAAACATCTAGCAGTGCACTTGCTTTTCAGTAAATGTATGTAATGTTGTCCTGTCTAAAGCATGTGCAAATTTCATAATATCTTCAGTATATGTTGATCTTATAGACCTCTTAAAGACCTAAGAATTGACCTTGTGTGTTGCTTAAGAGCACCAGCAAAGCATTAGTATTGATTTGAAATGGTTTCCAATGATGTTTTAGTTTTAGGAATTACATGGATGAAATGCAAGTATTTTATTGTTTAATAAAATGAATCTAAAGTCAAGAAATGTATCAGTTACATTTTATTACATTAGAGGTACTTATAAATATACATAAGGTAACATCCCTTTTAAGCTTCAGTGTTAAATATTTAATACAGAAAACTAGAAGTATATTTCTAAAGATCTGTCTCTAAAAACCCTTGACTAATTTTTACTGAAGACAATAATGAGAGGGTTTTTCTCCTTATGGAACTAATTAGCTTAATGACCAGTTGGCATTATTTTTAAATTCTAAGGTGCAAAATATTTTTCCTAAATTAAGTATATAATTTTTTGAGAATGATCTTGAATGTTCACTATGTCTTAAAATCTAAAAGGTTATGTTCTCTTTCTTCCCCCTGGCTGGATGTATCAATAGCCCTTCCAGTGTCTCATTCTGCTAATCCAGTGCTTTCATTAACAAAAAATGCTTAATTTTAACAGTTTAAGGCTGGTTTGCTTTAGCATGGACCTAAAGTTTAGGGATATTGTTTTAGTTCATTTGTTGGAAGAGAACTGGAATACCAGTTGGTGAAGTTTTTTTCAAAGATTTCTCTTTAAAGGAAATACGAATTCAGCCCAAATCAAGAGATCTGACCTGTGTATTGTAGTTGGTAGATTTACTTGTCTGAGAATTTTCATATTCCTATCTGAGTTTTTCCTATATATAAGGCATACCCTGATGTGGTACCTAAAAGAAAAAAAAAAAGCAAACTTGCAGCCTGTGTCAACATTTATTTTCTTTCCCTTCATAAAAGACTTCCATTAATGGTTCAAGCAATGGTTTCTCATTCTGAAGACAAATTAATTTCTTGCGATCCCAACTGTTCTCATATGTTTTCTTTTTGCATTTTTCTCTCTTTTCATTTATTTATTTACTTATTGTTCTGTGTGAGTAAGCCTATTTGGAAATCATCTGTTTCTGGAAACAATGATCACAAAACATCATAATGCATGAAAGGATGGCGCATATTAGAGTGGATATAACTAAAGCAAGCAAACTTTATGCTGTGAATGCCAAAAGGCACCTTGAATGTTTTTTCCAGGACTTCTTGCAGATGTGAATAACTAAGATACAGGTGACTATCTGAGTAAATAATCTTCCATCTCTTGCTAAGTTGAAATGTATCCACAGAGAAAGGAAAAAGCAAGAAAAGCTGTCTTTCCTCACTTTTTGTATTGAGATAATTCCTTCTGCAAATGTGTTCATTGTACCAAAGCATCACTGGATTCACTGTGCCCCTACAGACCTCGCTAGCTCTGGTTAACTAGATTTTCTGCATGTGTGTGTAGTGAGCATGTAAATAGCAGGGAATGTACAAGGAAAAGAGGCAAGAAAAAAGGAAAATCCCTCGCCAAGAAAGGAAATAATTTGTTCCTGAAGAGGCTTGTGGCCAGTGGTGGCTTGGTGGACTTTTGGTTGAGTGATCTTACTTTAAAAACTAAGATATAAAAGGAAGGATGGGATGCTGGAATATATAATCACCATATTTTAAGGTAGCTTTTCCAAATATAAAGTTACGTAGACACAGAGTCTAGACGGCTGAAACCCTTTGAAAAGTCCTTAATGCAAAAATAACACATTTTACAAATTAGGTGTGAAAAAAACATTAAAAAGAGCAGAAATAAGGTAGTTTGAGTACCTTCCAAAGTGTTTTTTTTTTTTCTCTTCTTCAAAGGAAAACTCATTTTTATAGAGTTCTACTAGTTGTTATGTGTTCTGTTTTAAAACTACTGTACTTTAGTTAAAGTTTGGTTAATGCCAAATTATTCATTCTTTTAAGTTTTAATTTGGTTTAATGATTATGATAATGTCAGTCACTTGATTTTAGCCATCTTCTATTTTTTTTAAGTGAAATGTAAGGATCATGTATGAAAATTGTAAAAAGCTGCCTGTTGTGATTCTCTTAGTGTTACTGAAATATGTGATAAAATAACAGTTCTTCAAGGTATATGTATATATAATCATTTTAAAGCAAAGTATCATTTATAATTCTAAAGCTGAAGAAATATGTTTGCATATATATAACTACATATATTTTTACGTGATTTTGAGATATGCTTTTAAAATGGGAATATATTTCATCTATAGATGCTAATTTATTTCATTTTGTTCTGAGCATATGAGGATCAGTGTATAGGCAGAAGGGCAAGTTCTTAAATGGCAGGCTTCTCAGGGATTGGCAGTATTATTTCTTGATGGCTGAGTTTTACTATATCATTCTCACTATTCATAAATATGTTCTGCCATATTTATCACATTTTTTCTATAATTACTACATTTTAAAGATATTGAAATACAGAGCAGATCAACAAATTGTATCTGAGGTATTTGATTTTTTTTTTCTTTTTTTTTTGTAATTCCTTTTCCTAACTATATTCTCTGAAGTTTTATCCATCAGTTGTTTTCTGTGGACTCACGTTCAGGCACTCCATTGCAGGTCAGTTCCTCCTAGAAGAATCTCGCCTGATAGAAGCAGCTGAGATGGCAAAAAAAGCAGCTGAACTTGATAATACAGAATTTGATGTTGTTTTCAATGCAGCCCATATGCTCAGGTTAGTGCTTTTACATCTGCCTTACTTGATTTTCATCCCTTCTTTTGGAGGAAAAAAGTCTTTATAGCCTTTGCTTACACATGGTTCTTTTTAAAGCCCAGCAACGTTTTTGAACAGTTCAATATTGCTAATAAGATAAAAAAAGTTGGAGTGAAACTGTTGCAGGATTTAGCACATTCTATTTCTGATTTTCTATGCGTTATCATTTCTTACCTTTAAAACTTCTGTTGTTCACAATCAGGTACTCCTTGCTTGCATACAAGGAGAAGTGTTTCTTTTGTGAAGAACCTTCTGCAGGATATCCTTTCACCTGATTTTTTTAAAATTTAGGATGCATAACAACTGTAAATAATACACCGTGTTTCTGAACTGAATGTAACTAAAGAATATTGAAAATGTCACATTTTATGTTAATATCAGTAGGGAACACTACGATAATTAGAGATCTAGATATTCCCAGGCTAATGATGACTTTGAGATTCATAGGAGCACTTAATGATATTACAGAATCTGTGATTTAGAATGTAGTCTTATAGTTAATTTTGTTCTCCTATCTGAATAGAATAAAATTTTAGACTTCTGTTTTTTTCCTTTTAAAGCTGTCAGACCTGGATATTCAGTAACATTAAGCTTCTGCCTGAACATTATCATTAAACTCACATTACTAAAATAGATATCCTCCATGCTTATTTCTAGGATAACTATCTAATTATTGTCTGTTGTCCACTTAACAGCTATGAGGATACATGATTTCATTTAGATTATGTCTATGCTTAGAAAATGCATGAAAAAGGAAATAAAAAATATGGTTCATTATCACAAAACAGTTACTGAGATAATTTCTCTAATGAAGATACCTCATGTGGCTGTTTATGCTTTTAACATTTAGAAAACAAAATGAAAGGAAAGGAAAGTGGTATTAAAGAGAAGGTAGAAATAGCTTCAGCCAAGTGACCTTTGTTTCAAAATGAAGGGTTCTGCCCGAAAACGCCCTTTGAGAAATAACTGTCACTGCTTGTAGATTAGAAGGGAAACCGAGACAAAAGGTTCACAGGTAACCAATAGTTTGACCTGCCATGGGTGTATGAGCTATTTTAAGGATCCTTACCTTCCTCCTCGTTATTTTCTGAATGATATCTCTTGAGATAGAATTCAGTAATTTGAAACATTTAGATTAATGGAACAAATTCACAGACAGAAGCATAGCAAGTTATAAATGAAAGCTGAATGCAGAAGAGTATAGAGTGTGCCAGACTCCTGATTTATCATAGAATCACCTAGGTTGGAAGAGACCTTTAAGATCATCAAGTCCAACCATCAACCTAACACTGCCAAAACCACCACTAAACCATGTCCCTAAGCACCACGTCTACCTGTCTTTTAAATACTTCCAGGGATGGCGTTTCCACCACGTCCCTGGGCAGCCTGTTCCAATGTTTTATAACCCTTTTGGTGAAGAAATTTTTCCTAATATCCGGTCTAAACCTCCCCTGGCGCAATTTGAGGCCATCAGTGAGAGTGTAGTGGAAGATGGTTTAATGGTGTGATTTTTTTGTGGGTATTTTAAGATGTGGTGATGTAGATCAATACTGTTTTGGGAATGGGTTTAATAAATCTCTTACTCTCTCTGTGAGCACTGAGTGAAGCATCTCAGGTTTTGAAAGCGTATATTTTTACATCGGGATATGAGTACTTTTCAGTGTTAGAGTAAGAGCTGTGCTGCTGTACTGTACATCAGCCATGGTTACCCTACTTGATCTGGTTGGGAGTGAACACTTTGGGAGGTTTTGACCAGCATTGAGCTCAGTGATTCTAACTGCATTCTCTATTTAACTGTAAGCAAAAAACCAAGACCTTAAAAAAAAAAAAAACCAAAAACAAGAAAACCCTAACACTAAAAAAAACAAAAACAAAACAAAACAAACAAACAAACACAAAAAAAAAAAAAAAAAAAAAAAAAAAAAAAAAAAAAAAAAAAAAAAAAAAAAAAAAAAAAAACAACAAAAAAAAAAACAACCCACCAAACCAAAATCCTTAAAACTGAAAATAAAATGCCTGGTGGTTTAGTGTAGCTAGAATCCAACTGTGCTCCTTTGGGATACCCAGTTGGTCTAATTTTTCACTTAAATACTCAGCTTTCTTTGTGGAAGATCGTAATGTCTTCCTAATATGCTCTGGGAGTCTAAAGTGGTCTGGAGGATTTAGCAAGAGTCAGGGTGGCAAACTTAAATTCAGTGCTGCCAAGTTTTTGCTTAAAACCGCATGTGTTATGATCTGACCGATTTTTGCTAAAAGGTTATGGTTCTGTTGTCTGCCTTTGTTCAGTGCTTTATTTAGCAATTTATTCAATGTATTGCTTACCTAATAGCTGTTGGACAAGGGGAATCTCTATTTATACATCAGCACAGACCAGCTACAAATCCATCATGAGTCTGTGGGACTTCAGAAGAAGCTGATTTTCAGGATATTTAGAGTGATGGAGAGCTGAGGTACTTCCAAGAGGAAAGCAGATACCAAGATACAAAGGAGGAAGGAAAGAAGGGAGTACACCGAACAGCACAGAGTGACACAGCTAGAAACTGTAGATGCTAAAGACAGTCATAAACGAAAGGCTGAAATTATTAAATATAATAGTTTCATGTAGGTAACCAACTGCTCTTCAGTACCGTAGAGAGCTATAAAAACTGACTAGTGAGTAAGAATTTTGAATGGACTGCACAGCTCTGAGGTACAAAATACATTATAGAAGTTCACAGGGCATGGAAGTGAATTGACTGTTGTGAGAGAGAAGGGATAAATTATAAAGATGTGTTGTGGACTAAGAGACAGAAATTTATATTAATGTGGATGATGCAAGTTGTCCAAAATGACTGGGAGGTAATAACAGCAACTTAGATTTTTGTGTAAATTGTAATATTTTTTTTCAGACCAAATATTCTACCCAGTGAGGTACTGTTGAATTAGAGAGGAATCATCTTTCCCTCCTGTCATACTCCCGTTTCCACCATTAGCCCATGGAGTGTCACAAGATTCAGAAGTATGTAGACATTTCTTCAGAATTGCAGGCAAATTTTTTCCAATTTGGGTTGCAGCTGCTTTGGATGGAAGACAATCGCAACATTCCCTCCAAGTCTAATTTATTTTTCTAGTCTTGTGGTAAAACATTTTCCTTATTTTTAATCCCTTTACTCTCTCACAAAAATGTTTAAATTAAAATGCAACCTAAATCAAAATTAAGAAGTTTTGAAAAATTTGAACTGGAATGCCGCGGGTTAATTTTTTTTTCTTAAATTTGCAACAGAATTATTAACTGTGTCCAAATGCAGTATCTGTATTTGTAGATAGCCTGTTCTCAGTTTAGCAGTCACAAGAAAGATTTCTGCTCCTTCTGTCAGGTATTCCAACACTTTACTTCCTCTCTTTGTGACTGAAGCTGAAGCCAAGAAAAAAAACCACTGAGTTTTGTTTGCATTATTGAGAGACCTCCCTGTTCCTAATTACACAAACATAGTTATTAATTTTTTGCCTAGATGACTTCTGTAGGATCCTGATAATGCAATGCCAGATGAATCAAGTCATCTGTAATAGGGGTGAGATGTGGAATGAATGTAATTAATTTCTTTGCAACAGTCTAGTAACTTTTAACTTGCATAGTACTTGCCTGTAAAATTTGTTTTCTCAGTAAATTTGTTATCCAGACAGCTTCATTCAAGGATCATGTAGCTGTTTGGCTGATTCTTCTTAAACCAGTAACTGGTCGTGTGTTTTACTTTTGTAGTATTTGCTATGCTCTTGCTCATAGCCTCAGTTTGAAGCCTTTCAGCAAAGCTAGAAACATTTTAATGGAATGTAGTGAAGCATAGATGGTGGCTGTAACTTCAGTAACTGAGTCACGTATTAGCAGTGCTAAGTTTCACTTTGTAGTTGTATACTGAAGCGCACTGCCCTGAGATAAGTTTCCTGTGATCTAGGGGATGATTACTTTGAGAACGACGAATGGCAGTGTGGTAACACCACCATACTAATTAGAAACAGGAGAAGAGCTGCACATTGTCTCCAAATGAAAACAAGCAGAGGAAGAAGAGCTTTGCTTAAAAGCACATTTTTTAGGAATAATTGTTTTTTTCACGCTTCTGTAAGTCAGTGGATTGTTTCGGGAAACACTCATGTTACATGAAGTTATAGCATGTTTACTGGCTGTTTGAAAACAGAAGTCTAAATTAGAGCCAGCGTGACATGATCTTCATTTTTCAGTGAATTCCTATGAGAGTATTTTGGCTTTCCAAAGTACACTGACTGAACACGGAGTGTAGTTGCTGGCACAGTCTCATAGGCACAAGTTCACCCAATATTACTGCCTAAACAGTTTTTATTCATTCTTTAATTGCTGTCAGTGTGCTTAAATATATATATGTATGTATGGCTAAGCATATAGTCTATGTAAATTTTGTAACTGTCATAAAACAAAAAAATGTGGATGAAAGGTTACATGTATGGAATCTGATTATGATTTCATTGTGACACAAAAAGGTCCATTAAGAATGCCAATTATCAACATTTACTATTTTAAAATAGGAATCTCTTTGAAGAAAACTTCCTTATAGCTGGGCTGATATCCATGATTTCACTTTAAAAAAAAAAATCTAACAGTCTGAATCCTTATGCCAAGCAATAGGCAACTTAAAAATAACCCTTTCCCAGTCACATGTTTATGTATCTAAACCAGTTAGCGTTGGTGTTGTTTGTCTCTTAAAGCAATGTTTTTTCCAGTGATCAACATAAAGATTCAAAATTAATGCAAGCTGAATATCACTGGTTGTCAGGAGAACCTAAGAGCGATGTGTTGTCAAGCCCATTTGTGAGGTGTCACTGGCAGTCGGCTGGAACAAAATACAGGGAACTGGTAGGTCTGGAGGCTCAGGTTAAGAGATGTTAGAGAATAAAAAGAGGAGACAGTTTTGTCCCTTAAAGTGAGATTGAATGCTAGATGTTAATGGGGGAAATCAGATGTGTTTTCAAGGTCAGTCCTCATGAAAAGATTTAGGATAGAGGTTGAAATATAGCTCGTAACTATGAAAAGGACTCTGTCTTCCGAACTTCTCTGTGCTTCCTTTCCATCCTTTCTGTTTTATTATCAACGTTTTAGCTAATGTTTTACTCTAATGTGAATTATGTTTTCTTTAGTAGTGTCCTTTCATTGTTTGACATTGATCCAGAGCCCTTTACTGCTCAGTGGCATAGGGTTACTGCAATTTCCTACCTTTGTGCCTTTAATTTTTCTCAAGGGAAAGCCATTCCAGGGCTTAACGTAATGAATTTCTAGTTTAGATTTCCAGTGAAAATGGAAACCAGAATTCTGCTGTATCTTAAGTAAAGGAACTGTTGCTGAATGACCCAGAAATGGAACTGGCATTTTCCTGACCAGATTAGCGTGGTGTGCATTCATTTCTATAAACCATTTTTAATGGAGAACTAGATATTCAAACTGATTTCAACTTAGGAATTAATGATCCATGTTTCAAGATGTACATGTGGGAGGCAAGGAAGCCATGTATTTCCACTGGGCTGAAAGGGGACAGGATTTTAATTTGTTCCATGTTCACATGCCAACAACACTTTTTGGAGGTGAACTGTACCATCTATATCTGCCTCCTGGGTAAGGCACCTCGTTTATCGTACAGAATTTCACCACATTCAGAAATGCTTTGTTTCCTGACAGTTATGTGCCAACAGGAAAGAAAAAAAGCTCTGTGACATGTTTCATTTTATGTGCCTTGTAGTAAATCCCGAAATTTGGAATGATTATATTAATTTTTTTTCAGTTGTTTCAAGTGCTACTAATGCCCAGCAGGAGTGATTCAGAAGCAGGTTAAATGAATATTTTTAGACATTCAATCATTTCTAACCACTGCAACCACTGAGTTGATGATACATGTGCAAAGTAATTTAAAACAGTTAACAGGTATAAACCAGCTTCTACTTGGCAAATTGTTTGTCAGGAAGTGGTTTCAGCTTGCACGTGAATTATGTGAGAAACTTCAAAGGGATTATCCTTTCTCCCTTTCTCCTCCCAAGACCAATAACTGTCAAAATGTGGTGATTTGGATTAATTGCCTATCATGTATTATGTGTCTAATGTTTAAAATTTGGGTGGGTGGGAACACAATTTGATCACTGAATAACAAAGCGTGTAAAAGCTCATGTAATGAACAAGGTAAAATCTCAAGATGCAAGTGCTCAGTTGATTGGTACTCTTTGAACTAGTAACTGTTCTTGGAAGGAGAAGAAAAAGCAAAACAAAACCCAACCAACCCCACTCGGGCGTTATCCTTGTTTTCTAATTTTTCCATTTGATATCACAGAAGTACATCTGTAATCACATAACAAACAAAAATATGCTGAAGATCTCCTGTCCTAAGTCTTCTATGAAGGGACCTAACACTTCATAGGAAAAAAAAAACAACTTTAGCAGAAGATGCGTAGCCTGCCTGATGGTCCTGCTTGGTTGTTCTTACATGTTTACCATCTTTGTCGTGACATGTATGTGATCAACTGATATGCATTGGGCCAGTAGCCAGAATGAATAGTTGGAGGGAAATTAAGAAAGTAGAGACAATAGGAGAAGAGAGGAGTTTGAGAGGGGAGTTAAAAAGGGCCTGTTGAGACAAAAATATGTTTGGGTTTCTTTGGCAACTTATTGCATTTTCATTTGAAGGCATTAAACCGGAAACTCAGGAGAAGAAATTAAAATTAAACTACTAGGAGAATGTAGATGCCATCTATATTAGTAAGGAAAAGAAAAAGAGGTGAGCTGATAGTGCTTCAGGTACCCAGAAAGTCATCTTATTCCCCTGGGGTATGAGATCTAAATTTAAATCCCCTCTCGGGCTGATGTGAGTAAATTTTGAAATCGGAGCTCTCATTTCCGAATGAATTCCCTGAATCATGGAAACCTATTTTTGAGAAATCATTGTATTCTCTGAATTTTATTTTTTTTTCCTGGAATCATAGTGTTCTTGGGGAGGCACAAAGAAAGGAACTGCATTATTGTATAATCTACAGCTTCACAATTTTAAAAGTATGGCTAATTATAAAAATCAAGTCAGATTTTCCTCTGGTGAAGACTGGTACGTCTCTGGTTTTGCCTCAGATGAGTGTTTGGCCTTCTACATTTCTCTCCAGTGTGTACTAATATCATTTCAAAACTAAGAAGAAAATAAGGTAGGTAAAGTGGATTTGTTATAATGGATATTCTGAACTATAAAAAAACTTTTAGATTGGCGTATTTTGTGCATTTGTTAGAGTAATATCCTTAAACAGTGGGGAGTAGTTGCAGTATTTTGTTTTTAGCTATGCTCCTTTAGATACAGTTAACCCAACGAAAATGAGGTGTAACTGTATTGTATTTTCTGTCCTGATAGACAAGCCAGTCTCAATGAAGAAGCCGAGAAGTATTATGAAATGGCAGCAGGATTAAGACCTAATGTAAGTACCTTCTTAATGATAGCCATTACTGAAGTTGATGAACATGCTATGGTACTGAACCCATTGTGTCAAGCAGAAACTTCTTTCTGGAGCATTTGATCTCTCATCTTGTATTATGTATGTTCTTTTAATGGTTAATTACTGGATAGTCAGATAAAGCTGTTCATTTGTCAAACGAATCACTATGCTTTCACGTTGCCTCAGTGAAGTGTTCTAGCAACAAGTCTTTCTTGGCTAACGTAATTGGAAAAGATTTCTAGATTTAGATGTATTTATCTGCCTTTAAATGTGTTAAATTTGGAAAGCTTTCCTAATTCCATCTATTTTCACTAGTAAAAGGGAATGAAAGGCTATTCTGTGATCCAGCGTTTCAGGCATTTTAAATAATACATTTATGCCTTTTCCTCTCTCATGAGCTTCAAACAAACATTGTTGTTCAACAAACTTAAAGATTATTTTACTTCAGAGGTATTTACCTGAGTTTGTTGTGTATTGGCAAAGAAATGCTTATTCCTTGAAGCAGAAATGTGTAGGAGTAAGTGACAGACCCTTTTTAAAAATAAAAGCTCATTTCCAATTTTTCTGCATCAGAAACTAAAGAAGTAAAATATTTTCTTTTTACCATTTTTTATTCAATTTTGTATTCTTTTCAATTACCTTCACATTTTAGGAAAAAAACACTCATGTATATAAATGGGGCAGAATTTATTTTAAATACCTAATACTTTATCAGTGCAATAAATCAAATCTAGAACACATTCCTGTCACGGAAGTCTACCATGCCAAATTTGAGGAGACAAGTTAGCAATTTCAGTCAAAAAAAAAAAAACAAAGAAAAAACCCAAATGAAAAAAAAAATATTAAAAAAATATAAGCTTAAACTGAGTTTTCAGACCTAAGAATCAAAAGCAACACCACTAAAGCTCAGAACAAGCTAAGAAAATATAATCCAAAAAAACCCCAAAATAACTTGTTCATATGAAATCACATAGTTTCACACCATCTCTTAAAAAACCTCTCCAAAATCTATGTATTTCTTTAATTCATACTTTAGAGATAATAATTTAGAGTTTGTGATTCCTTATGCTTTCAGATGCAAGACTTTCCCCCCCTCCCCCCGAGTGGATACCTTAATGTTGAAAGAATTCCCTCAGTTGCCTCCAAGTTGGTACAGTTCCTTTCCTGTGGTTCATTGTACTCTCAAAATATTTCTCAGAAATATATTTATTTGTATATAACCATATATCAATATGGTTATATGTATAAAGTTTTTCAGAGAGCTTTGGAAGCAGCTGAGGGCTTCTAGCTCATGCAGTAGTACTATGAAAGTTAGATATTTCTAGGTATTGCTGACAAGCTTTACATGTTAAGACCAAAGTATCCTTTTTGTGGGATAATATCACAACAGTTTATTATAGCAACTTTCTTCTAACTTTGATTAGTTTAAGTTAAAATCTAATAGGTACTACTGTTCAGCTTTCTTTAAGAGGTAATTTCACTTTTATGTTCAATATGATAAAGTACTTTCTAGCTAAGCATAGTATACATACAGTTCATGACTTTTAAGAAATATTTTAATGATGCAGAGTGGGAAATTTGTATCTGTTTTCGCTGCCAACATCAACTGTTTGACAACTGTATAAGGGCAATCTCTCAAGAATGAAAATAAAAGCAGTAGTCATACATATCTTTTTTCTTATTATTAACTCTCAAATTTGCTATAATATTTTCAGAGTGGGAGGAAAAGAAGCCACTCGAGGAGGTTTTCTGGGTAGTAAGCAATATAATGCAGACATGGTAAGACAGAAGCTCCCAGTTTTTCCAAAGGACTATGGAATGCAAATTATTGAAATCCTGTGTACTTCATAGCTACATCTGTACTGGTAAATTAAATTTGCCCAGAACTATTTGTAAGTGTTGATCCAACCGGCTTTCTCAGAGTGTGCCCACGTACCGTCTGAGAAACAGCAGTGGCTCAGTCCAGAGCGGTGTAGGAACCATCCTCACAGCTTGACAATGCCTATAGTTTAATTTGTTATTTTGATTATAGCCTGTGTATCCTCTCACTGTCTTATGAATATGAAGGATCAGCAAAATTATGTGAGTCAAGATGCTAGAGAAATATCCTTAAGAAAAATATAGTGATGAAAGAGTTTAATTTTATTTTTTTGTATCCATCACTAATGATCTAGAAACATTTCTTTGTAGAAAATTCAAAGTACTAGATGTATGAATGTGATGTAATGTACAGATGCATGCACACATACAGTTACATATATATATACACACATATCTATATGTATATTTGTGTGCACCTGTCTAATGTTAGTTGCTAAGAGGTCTGTTCCTAAATTCCTATCAGTGAGAATACTGTGGCAGCACTGAAATCTAATTCTGTGCAGTGGATCAGCCTTGTCTCTAGAGCAATGAAGTGCTAAAAGCATCTGTTTAATAAGAACCTTCCCCCTTCTGGTGCTTGAGATGGTACCTGTTGACATTAGTGAATTTTGGATCAAGATCCCAAGTAAACTGGCTCTCTGCTTTTTTTTTTCACCATTATGTTTTGTTCTCCTGTAGTTCCTCAGTCACTCCTCCGGATCCCAAGTTGACAATCTGTTTCTCTGTTACTAACACCTTTCTTATTCACTGTACCTAGACAACTAAATTATCAGTTATTCTTTAGAATTAGACTCATGCCTAGCTCCTGAGAGATTTTCAACTAGTGCAAACTGAAACAAAGTCAGATTTCAATTCTCTTGCATCCATGTCTTTACAAATACTACATGTTGTGTAATATCTCTCAGAGCACTACTATAAAATACCATCCTTAGCAGCAATAAGAGATGTTAGTAGTACTAGAAACTCAATCTTTTACTGATTGTTAGCAAACCTGTATGCTCATTGAGCTTTCATGACACAGTTTTGTTCTCAGCATTCTCGCTTTGTTTTCCTTTTGCATCCCTTTCTTTGGTTTCTGTACCATTCCTGTTGCTTTTGGAATGAAGCAATACTTCATACACAGTACTTCCTCACCTGCTCCCCAACCTATAAGCAAGCCCTTTGGATCCAGAAGCTGCTCTGCTGAGCTTTTCTACACACAAGTCCAGTTTAAATGGCCATCTGAGTTACGACTTTCAGAGCTACATAGTTGGCTATTTCAGTGTTTTTTCCAGACAGCAGTCTCTGCTCTTGCATGTGTCTCCTAAGCAAGCCTTCTTTTATTTCAGTATCTCAAGACTGGGGCACAACAGTGAGCAACCAATATGCCTTCATGTCTGAGTCACTTTCTCATTCACTAATCCATTTTTATGAAAGTTGTGACGAGGGAGGCTAAAAATATCCCCAGAAAAACAGTATTCAGTTACAGGAGAAATGTAACTTCTCTGAAACCTACAAGCCATTGTTTTTAGGAAAGCAAACAAAGAAAGATTTTATTTTTGTAGTAGTGGGGGTGATTCATTCATCATTCAACTAATTCTGAGAGGACTGAAAAATACTGAAAATACCATTTATTTTCTCTGTGAAAAGCTTTATCACAATGAATCAAGAATCTGCAAAAAAATTATACCCAGTAAAGAAACAACTGAATACAGCACAGGTGTGTTAAAATGTATATCCCTATCTTGAACATGATCTTTGCTTTTGGATACACCTTCATTCTGCAGAGTGTAAAAGAATTAAAACACTTCAGTACAGTAGCAGCACCAGCTGAAATGCAGCTTGGGTGCAAAGAAAAAACAAATCTGGCTAGTGTATTATTCCAGATTTAGACCTAAATGTTCTCTTACTAATGTTCATGATTGGCCTTATTTGCATTAGGTGTGTATTCATCCTCTATGACAGTAATTTCCAGTCAAATTTCAGAAGAGCAGTATTTTCTGTAGAATATAGTGCTGCTGTGGAGATGGGAATCATTTGTCTTAAACTTCACTGAAGAACCAAGCATTCTTAAGATTATGTCTATTTCTTTCCAAATAGGCTTCACAGAGTTGACTTTCCCCTGGAGAGCCAAGGGGGAGAGAGGAATCCAGGAAGCAGTTCAGGGAAGGAATCTACTTTTACTTGCTATGAATCATTTCTTACAGGACAGTCTTTTCCTCCTTCAACTCTAGGTAACCTACAGAAATTAGCTTCCTTAGCCCCTGGATCTTTTGGAATACTCTCCAAAAAATGCATTCCCACATAGTGTGTTTACCATGATCAAAATAAAATATTTTTAGAGTCTTCTCAGTGAGAAGCACGTATGTGTTTGTTCTGGCAATGTTGGCTTGGATGTATATTAATCACATTAGTCTATTTTTAACAAATTCAGGTCTACGAAGAAATGAAAGTGTAAGTTTCTTGGACAGCAAGACATTTATGCAGTAATTATTCTGAGTGGGAGTATTGCTGACAAAAGTCTGTATTCAGAGATGGTTTCTAGGTGCCCTACATCTTGTAATGTTCACAAACCAGGAAATTGTTCTAACAAGGTGTTAGGCGCTCTAAAATGTGAACTTTAAGCTCACTTTGTTGTGGAAAATTCAGTCATCCGGAAACTCTCTTTAAATTAGCATTCTTCACAAGAATGTGAGATACTGGCTTAAGCTTCAGCTTTTATTCAACTTTTAAGAAATCATTTGTGTAATAGAACTGCATTTCTAGTTTTTTAAGTCTGAACTTGAAGTAACCAATCTTTAAAAATCTGCTCTAGAACCCCCACATATGGCCAATGGCTCTTGAGAAGAAAGGGCACTTTGAAGTGTGACCTCAAGAGTATTAAATGAAAGAGAGCTCACCAGAGCCGTAAGACTTTGAGCCACCACCTTGAGCTGATTGGCTTAGAAGCATTCCTCAAGGAGATGCCATGACCTGCAAGTCACTACCATCCCAACCACGTATTAGTGCTGCTTGCAATCTGGAGCTCATGACAGCTTTAAGCCCCATGTCATTGGCACGTTGTCAGAAACAGCTGTTTCCACTCTACCACTTCAAAAGGGCTTGATTAAATGTCTTACTGTAACAACATACATAAAGACACACACATAGAATGAGGGGGAAAGGAGAAATGTACCTATAAGCAAAATAAATACATTTCCACTAGATGGTTTAATCATGATGTGGGGGACTAAACCATTTCTTGACTTGAAGGGTTTATGTAATCAGTTAACACAATATCATATTAAAAAACAGTTTTTGCGAGTGCTTCTTTTATTTTTTTCCCTAATGCTGGAATACAGATTTCATGTCAAAGGCTCCAGGCTTGCAACAAGCTCTACCTCGAGCTGTCTAAGGGCTGAAAGAAGAATCCTCATGATTTCCAGATAATTGACTGTATTTTTATAGCCACCTTATAGATAACATGCTTTCAGTGCCTCCTTATGGAAAGTGTTCTTAATATATGGGGTTTCTTCATGGCAAGACCTCTAAAAATGAATATACTTCTGATAGTACATACATCTTTAAAAAATAAAGTAGATGTTGGATCTTGTCTTGAAACATATGTAACCAAGATCTGCTTTATTATATATTTTTTCCTTAGTTGTTTCAATGCCAAATTTCCCTATTTGACTTTCTCCTGAACATTCAGTATTTCCCTCATGTAGCTTTACCAGGCTAGGAGTAATTGTGAGGGAGACGGCTTTAATGCATTTTGCCATCTTTGCTAAGGGCATGTTCTGTTATTGCCAGGGAGAATTTTCACAAAACTTTTAAGAGCTCCTGCTATGTTAGTTCTGCTGGTGATGGCAGTAATGGATGGGTTAACAGTGATTCTTAAATTGTCTGCAGCTGATCCTCAATTGACAAAAAACTGGCACTGTTCCACACTTCACTGGATCCAACGTCTTCCTCGCACTGCTCCAGGGATACTGCAGATCCCTCACCAGTGATTCATCTATTGCTCCTGCAGCTCTTTTGAGGAGATCTACGTAGCCCACCGTTATCCAAACCCAACTGGAGTGTCTTGCAAGTGTACTCCTGGTTTCTGGAGCATAGTACAGATAAAGCTGACATGGTCCTCTAGAGAAAAAATACATATATGATTTTTACACCATGTAGTATTGCCACTAAAGCATGACACTTTCCAGTTGAGAATCTTTGTTTTAAAATGTTCTTCTGTCCGTTGACTTGTTTATTCAAAGTAATGACCACATGGCAATCTTTTATCTTTAGGTATTGGTGCCATGGAATGACCACAGAGCTGTATTTTTAGGTAGTTAGCATCCAGCAGATTCACCTGTTCAGTTGTCTTCCATTACTTGTGTCTGCCTTTACAGAAAATACAAAAGTGGGCCTTGTGGGACAGGTGGAGCTTCTGCTGATTGCCTGCCTGCCCTCTGAGCTGCTCCCAGCTTCTCCTGCCCTGTGTCAGGGCTGCACAGCTTCCCACTACCAGCACCAGCTGCTGCTAAGCCTTGCATTATTTAAGGCTTCCTCTCAAGTGTGCCAAACTTTCTGCCTCAATGATATGAATGGCTGTGGATTCCTTCCAGCCCAGCAGCACTCTTGGCCTCCTGAAAATGCCTCCTTTCTTTTCTCCTGGTGAAGGTGTGAGGAATAAGAAAACTTCCCAGGATCCAGTTCTTCCTCTCTTCCTGCTCTGTTGTTTCCTAAAGACTGAACCAATTGTTATGGGGCGTGCAGGACTTTTCGAGACTAAAAAGGGTACTGTGGCTTCCTAATGAGAAGATAGGCATGACTGATGTGAACTATATTTCCAGATGGCATACTTTTAATAGTTTGACTTCAGACAGATACAGCGTGGGAGGTTTAGGCATGGATCGGTTCCACTGGGAGAGGAGATAGTGAAACACCCTGAGAGAAAAGAGGACACCACTCTCTGATCTCAAAAGGATGAGAGAGCACTTTCTTGGTTACTGTAAATTGGGTAGACTTTCCCCGCTGACAGGCAATAAAAGACAGACTTTGAGAATTGATATCAGAATAGGCATTTTTCAGCCTGCCTAGCAGAAGGCTGACCTAGCCTAAAGGTTGTGCAGAGTGAAGAAATTCAAGATAATTAATATTAACTGAATGCAAGCTGCCCTTCATTTCAGGTAGAAAGGCTCTTCAGTGTTTGCACAGAAATAGCAACACTTCTCCACATAAAGAGTTTATCCATGCATGAACTCTCTCTGCCCCTCCTTAGCTGGAAAGCTTTTTAAATCTAATTTGAGCCCCCAGCTTAATTTTCTTTTGTTATTGTTGTTGTTCTTGCTTCACCCCTTCCAGGTTCTTATACTCAGTTCATCCTTCTTGTCTGGGGCTAAGTGCAAGGCAGATATGTTATCTCTGTCCAGCTATTTGGGGAAAACTGTATTAATTCTTTTGAACAAAAAGTTATCTTTCTATATTTGCAATTATATTTGTTCATGGTCCTAAATATTTTAAAGACACATTTAGTTTTTTTGTAGCACACAATTGTCAGCTTCAAGACAGGCTTGTGTACAGGCTGTTGTTCTGAATCTTAAAGTATTCCTACTTCAGCAGAGATTAGTGCCTCCCACCTTACAAAAAACACACCAGACAAAACAAACAAAAAACCCCATATAGCATTTCCCATCCCTGTGATCTCCATTAGGGGACAAAGAAAGAGCACAGGCTATTGGAATGGGGATATTTACCTGTAATACTGAAGCACAATATCAGGATGAATTGTATAATTTGAAAACCAATTTACTCAGCTGTGGAAAACACTGAATTTCTTTTGGGAAATACATGAGAATATTTTATAGCCTTACCCCAGAAAACTCTGTGTGTGTTTTCTCATGCATTGTAGCAGCTCTGTGAAAGCAAAGATTCAACTTGCTTTTAGGTCATTATGGAATACTTAAATCTGGTTCTCGATATTGTGATCCATCTTCATGTAAGATGCGTGGCAGAAAGCTAGAAATCATGTCATTACAGTTCTCAGCTTCAGTTTTGTGAGAGTTAGATTATGGGGTGTCCATTTGTACTCTTCTGATTAGATAAACAGTTAAATTCATCCACGGGTCCTCAGGGAACTGGCGGATAAAGTTGCCAAGCCACTATCCATCATATCTGAGAAGTCCTGGCAGTCCAGTGAAGTTCCCACTGACTGGAGAAGGGAAAACGTAACCCCCATTTTTAAAAAGGGTAAAAAAGAAGACCCGGGGAACTACAGGCCGGTCAGTCTCACCTCTATGCTCGGCAAGATCATGGAGCAGATCCTCCTGGAAACTCTGCTAAGGCACAGGGAAAATCAGGAGGTGATTGGTGGCAGCCAACAAGGCTTCATTAAGGGCAAATCATGCCTGGCAAATTTGGTGGCCTTCTACAATAGTATTACAGTGTTGGTGGGTAAGAGGAGAGCAACCTGAACTTGTGCAAAGCAATTGACACAGTCCCGCACAAAATCCTGGTCTCTAATCCAATGACATGGATTTGACCAATGGACCACTCAGTGAATAAGGAACTGGCTGGACGGTTGCACTCAAAGAGTTGACATTAATGGCTCTATGTCCAAGTGGCGAGCAGTGTCAAGGGGTATTCCTGAGGGTTTGGTACCGGGACGAGTAGTATTTAACATCTTTGTCGGCAACATGGATGTTGGGATTGAGTGCACCCTCAGCAAGTTTGCTGATGACACCAAGCTGTGTGGAGTGGTCAACACGGTGGAGGGAAGGGATGCCATCCAGAGGGACCCGGACAGGCTTGAGAGGTGTGCCTGTACATACCTTATGAAGTTCAACAAGGCCAACTGCAAGGTCCTGCACATGGGTTGGGGCAATCCCATGCACAAAAATAGGCTGGGCAGAGAATGGATTGAGAGCAGCCCTGAGGAGAGGGACTTGGGGGTGTTGGTAGATAAGAAGCTCAACGTGAGCTGGCAATGTACAGTTGCAGCCCAGAAGGCCAACTATATCCTGGGCTGCATCAAAAGAAGTGTAGCCAGCAGGTTGAGGGAGCTGATTCTCCCCCTCCACTCTGCTCTGGTGAGACCCGACTTGGAGTATTGTGTCCAGCTCTGGAGCCCCCAGCATAAGAAGGACATGGATCTGCTGGAGTGGGTCCAGAGGAGAACCACAAAGATGATCAGAGGATTAGAGCACCTCTGCTATGAGGACAGGCTGAGAGAGTTGGGGTTGTTCAGCCTGGAGAAGACTCTGGGGAGACCTTATAGCAGCTTTTCATTACTTGAAAGGGTCCTACAAGAAAGCTGGAAAGGGACTTTTTACAAGGGCATGTAGTGATAGGGTGGAGGGTAATGGCTTCAAACTGGAGGAGGCTGGATTTAGAATATATACCAGGACAAAATTTTTCACTGTGAGGGTGGTGAGACACTGGAACAGGTTGCCCAGGGAAGTTGTGGAGGCCCCATCCCTGGAACTGTTCAAGGCCAGGTTGGATGGGGCTTTGAGCAAGCAGGTCTAATGGGAGGTGTCCTTGACTACGGCAGGGGGGTTGGAACTAGGTGATCCCTTCCAACCTAAACCATTCTGTGATTCTAAACATGCAAATATCTGAGATCGATTGGCTCACTCAGTGTAATTTGTGAGCTTTGGAACTGAATTAAAATTCCTTTAATTTACTGTTTATTTGCCATCTACAATAATTTGTTGTAGATGGATATCCGAATCAATACATAAGTATTTTGTCTGTACAAGTTCTAAATGACTGAAATGAAAATATATTTGAGTTACTTCTGCTTACATAGATACTGCATTGCAGTAACACCATTGACTTGTTTAGAGTTGCTTCTGTTTCTCCTGCATGTGAGAGGTAAATTGGGCTCTTTTTTTCCTACTTTCTTCAAGTGAAATTATGCAAGCAAGTATGAACTCTCCCTAACCTAAAGTTTTTCAAACAGTAAGCTGCATACCCAGAAACACTGCAAAGTAAGCCAGAAACTCGTTGTCACGGTAATTTGGAGTGCTTTTCATTTTATTTTTGGCTATGAAAATGTTTACAAATTTCCCATAAATATTAATCCACTACACTCTAATTATTGGCATAATGTATTTTCTGAGTCATTCATTTTTGTGAACTGTAACTTGCATAGACGTGCTTTTTTTTTAACGGGAGGAACAAATGTTGGAAATAAGCAACTATATACTAACTCCTCTTTTCTAATTTAATTAACCTTTAGATCTTCATTAAATCATCAATTATTCTTACGAAGAACTGTTGAAACAGTATTTTGTGCTTAACATGTAATTTGAGAGAAAGAAATGCTCTGATAATCCACGTGCTATTCTCTCAGGACATAGGTCATATAAGGTTTTCAGTATGTCTGGTGGCAATCTCTTGTGCTGCTTTGAGCTGCTGAGAAAGTATTTTCTTCACAAAATAAAATACCCCAGAGTATTTTGGTTTATGCACCCATTTTCCATTGTAGGCTCTGTTGTCCATAATGTTCGAAATTTTTATGTGACTAAATGCCCAAAAACTAAGAGACCTTGTTTCCACAAAAATCGTGCATGTTTATTGTTAGTTCAGTGGTGTTTCGTAAGAAGTTAATCACACATGGTATAGGTTCTTTTTACGGTTGGACTCGACGATCTTAAAGGTCTTTTCCAACCTAAATGATTCTATGATTCTATGTTTTGTCTCCGGGCACCTACCTAGGTACATAACACTGTTCTTCTGATCCCACTAGATGATTGTAAATCTCAATGAATAGGTCATAAATTCTCCAAAGAGAAGAAATTCTCATACCAAATAATACTTGAGCTGTTCTATTGTCAAGACCTTGATTTGGAAATTTTGTAAGACTGCAGCTTAGTTAACTTGAATGGAGATCTTAAGTGTCCTCACATTTCTTTTTGTGTTTTTTATATGTATTTTCATTATGCAAATCTGAAGTCTTTATCTGGTATATAGACATGTTCAGCCCACCATCAAAATTATTTGAAGAAAAAAGGATGTGAGGTCAGCTAGGCCTGTCTCTTGGAGTGCAGTTTTCTTTCATCTAGTGTTTTAGTGTTTTTCATCCACATCTTAAGAGACAGATAACTTTTGTTTGCTATGATTACTTTTCAGTATGAGAATTACTGTGCAACAGTTGTGCTTCTACTCAACTATGATCTTCATTTACAAAATAATTCAAAAAATAGTTTTACGAAGTCACAGCCTAGATTTGTATTACTGATTTAGAGAAAAGGAATCTTCATGCTTTGAGATGATGGGAGGCAGTAGTCTGTAAAGATGCAGTCTCTTTGCTGAAATTGTGGAGGTGAAGATGATGTGTCATGGATAGACCTATGCACTTGATTGTGATTCACAGTCTGATAATAATATGGCAGGGGGTACTATGCTGCCTGCATCAGTTCCTGGAGAGAGCAAGATTGGCTTTGCCTTGTAAATGTAGCCCTCAGAGCCAATCAAAAATAAAGTGCCATGAAATATAGAACTCACAGCAGTAGATTAGTATTTCAGAAATTAAACCATCTGTTTGAACTCAATTGTAAGAGACTCCAACAAGGTTTTTCCTAATAGAGTATTCTAGTGCTGTTTCTGGAAACAATGCAATGAATTTGTTACGCAATTAGAACTGATAAGGAAGTGTTTTTAATACTCATTAAATAAACCCAGCAACAGTACATTCTCAGTAGGATATTTTGCAATAAATAACTTCCCAATTTTCTTCCTAATCTATAGTTCTGCTGTATTTCTTGTTCTAGGAATAATTTTTAGTTGTGGGTTGGCATATCCTATTAGATTTTTTTTTCCCCCACAAGTTCTGGAGAGCTTATTTCTGTTTCACAAGATGGTTTTGATGCAACTGGTATTCTCCTCCACCTTCCCATGCCTCCGGGTGTATGTCGGTGATTGTATAGAGGAAAAATGCCCTACAATAAGGCTGCTTTTGGTCTGAGATCTGCCTGAGAACTGTGTGTTTGCAGACTGCTAGGAAGGGGATGGGTGGCAGTTGTCTGGGTGAAGAAATTTTCTTGGAAATTGTCTTTAAGAGTAACTTCAGTACCAGTTTGGATGTATTTTTTCCTGGGAAAGTTACAGTCTAGAGATCAGATGTCTGCTAATGAGAACATGTAGTGAGGATGGATGGGTTTTCATTTGCCCCAAAGAACAGTCCCTTTTTCTTGAGGCATTCTGGACAGCTGTATATTGGTCAGGTCCGCATATTGCATTTACATGATTCTATTTACCATGGTTAGTTTTAACTGGAGAGCAAATACACATTCAAGTGTACCTACCCTTTTGAAACATGTCTCCTATATAATGAACAGCTGTATTACTAAGCTGCAGCAGTTTTACTAATTCTTTAGGTGCTCCAGTAAAGACTGTCTTCCTGTAGTACTAAGTAACTTTAATCTGACATTATGGTTTGTAACAGTGCCAGGTGCCTCAGCATCTGGCTGCCACAGACTCACTGACAACAATTATAGCGGGAAAGAAAATAGAAAACTTTTTTAATATAACAACAACAGTAAAAATGGAGATCTGCAATAAAACCCTGAATTAAATTCCATATGAAGGTTTGTTGTATGTCACTTAGATTCCGTGGAGTAAATGATTGATGTATTTATGGTGGAGTTATTTGGTGGAGTTTTACTGTTACTCAGTAGTTCTACTTCATTTCTTCACATTCTAACTGCATTTAGATATACTTAAAATTATCAGACTTATTTTTTATCATTTTTGAGAGATCAATACATGATTCGTCATTGATTCTGTTTGAAAAATTCTGTACCGATAGCTGCATCGATGGAGTTTTTAGCTGATTAGTTCACAAAGTGGATGTTTTACCCATAATAGAGGAAGAAAATGCTTTCTGAACAGAGATTATGGAAATTGCACAGGAGACAAGCCTTTTGATTTTGGGGGAAAAATGAGCTTTAAGAAACTAATTACTGGTAGGTAGGACCTAAAGTTAGTTTATGTAGGATCCTGTGGTGTTCCTATAGAATCAGTGGTATCTGTAATGAAAATATATGCTGAGAAGGCAAATTAACCTAAGCCATTGACTGCAGAACTGCTTAGCGATTCTGGTGGCCCTGGATTATAGTTTGCTGTAGTCATGGAGGGCTTTTTCTGGGGCAGTTTGGAGCAAGCATCTGGTTTCACTGAGTAATTTTTGACATGGAATTTCAGAGGCAGGAATTGAACTTTGATTTCTTGGTGCTAGTCCTGCAAATATTAGTTGTCCTCTTATGCCTTCAGAAATATTAGTGAAACCTTTTTAAAAAGGAAAATACTATTCACAGCATTGCTTCATGTGTCCATTTCTTAAAAACATAGTTTGAAGAGTACAGAAAGCTTCTGTTCAATAAACAGCTGTTATTCGCATATGCAGTATCAAATGCAACCTTTCAGGGTAGAATGTGTAGATCTACCACTGAACATATCTTGCTGTTATTGATATTAATTACTTACAAAGCACTGTAAACATATGTGTCACTGATCAGATGTGGTAAATAAGGCTGCCCTAGCAGAAAGTAACTTTACTTTTTTACAAGTCACAACCTTGTAAAAGCCTAGTGAGCAATTAGTGCCCAGTGGTCTTACTATTAGTGATCAAAAGACCAAATTTTAGGAACTACACCCTCAAAATCTTAAAGCTACAAGAATCAAAATTAAATCCTTGCGCTTACACTGGAAGTTAATAATTTTAATATGTACTGTAGATTTAATTGCTAAATCCTGTATAGGGAACACCTGCAGGTTACTGGCTGCCAAAAAGTAAGGCATGAATTCTTAAGGATTACACGAAGCACTGTAATTCAGCATTTTGCAAAGGACCAATAGTATGTGCCTCTTTTCTCAGCTGCTTTCACAATCCTGTGGGCAAAACTGAAGCCAAGACAGAATGTGAGCATAACCTTTTTGCACTATGCAACAAGCATGGAAGTGATAGGAGCCAGGTAAAAAAGGACAAAGGGGAAGAAAAAAAAAAAAAGATTGATATGCAAATACTTTAAGGTTTTCCATGCAGAAATTTCAGAAAAGAAAATATTTATGAACAAGATTTTTTCAAGCATTTTCAGTTGTGTCTACTCTGTAATGAAAATGTAGTTTCTTGCACAATACATCATCTCAGGAGTTTTGTTATTTATTTACAAACTTATGGAGTTAGTTTTTATTTGCAAAATTACCATGGTAACATTTCCACATGCTGAAGTTGCATTTTTTTGACCAATTTGAAAATACCTTCAGACACTATTGCTAAACCGTGTTATTAATGGAAATTGTATCACTTCGTGTGATAGACATCAATTGTACTTTCATGCCAGTGAAATTATTAGCAATAGAGCAATAATGATTGACTGTTGTCTAGGGAAAGTTAGCCAAAAGAAAGCGTGTCAATGGAGGGGTGGAATGAAGGCTAAAATTCATCCTAAAACATCCTACAATGCCTCATAATCTCCTAGTGTTTTCTTTTTTCCTGTTTCTGTAGTGCTCTAATATCATGCCTTTTCTGTGGGGTGTCTTAATAGCCATTGTGTGTGATATAAGCCTTGAACAAATTAGCAAGATTCTCATTCTTTGTGCTCAGAACAAGTATGTCAAGTTGCATAATGGTTTAAACAGCGTGCCTGAAAGCTATACCTTGCAAAGTCCTGGAAAACATACAGCAATATCAATATTAATCTAGTTCTCAAGCGTTGAATTCAGCTGACTACCGTTGTCAGCCAAGGGTGCAAAGCCTTGTTTGACACTAAATATTCATCTGAACAACTTGAGTCAAAACACTGTAAATCTTGTGATTTTACAATTTCCTTAATTAGAACTTTGCTAACTTTTCAAGACCAGAAATGAAAACTTTTTTCCTTCTGAAACTTCTACTCAAAAATGTAAGCTGTAATGCACTACTTCATATGCCTGTGGCTAGCATCTTGAAAAACTGCACAACCTTCGCTGGGTACTGATGTATTTGATCAGTATCTGGGCAAAAATAGATGGAAGATGCATTCAGTCTCAGCAGTCATTTTTATTTTCCAATGACATTTGATTGAAAAAAAAAAAGAATTTTTTTTAATGCTAGTAGTATATACTGTGAGTATAATTGTGATCGTAACCTCAGATGATCTGTAAATTAAAGTTTTCTCTGAAGATTAGCCAGTTTTGGTTGTGTTAATATGGACAGCTATTCTAATCAGCCCCGCACGTGTGCTGCTGGGTGAAGTAGAGTATATTCATGTTTCTTTTAACACTTTACATTTCTTTTAAGTTAAAAGTGGGATTTATCTTTCTTTAGGCAGTAACACGAAGCCATTTATTTTTCTGGTTTCCAGGGTTTAGAAAGTGCGTGCATGCAAAAATAAATTTTCTAACAGATTCAATTTCATTCTAAAACACTCTTGCTTTTTCTTAATAGGGCAAAATTCTGTTACTGAAAGATTTTGAGCAATTTCTATTTGTCAGTATGGTAGTACAGATGACATTGCTGTTCAGCAAGTTTCTCACTTGCTGAGAGTACAGACTTCCTAATTAGCATGCAGCATACTAGTGTTAAATAAAGAATTTGTTAAATGTTTTATATCGTAATCATGGCTATGTATTAAAATTATCAAATTGCAGACATCAGAGCACAGTTGGATTTCTATAAACAAAAATTAAGTCATTTGAAGATTTTTTTTAATGAAATCCTAAAATGCTAGCAAAATTGGGTAAGATTATCAGATCCTATACTGATGAAGACATTTGAGCTGGAAACCTAAGAAGTTTAATTAGAAACACTTTGAGGCCTGGAAAATGTTTGTTTATTTTTTTAATATAACCATAATATTAAATACTCATAACGTATGTTCCTGTTTAGCTTTTATTATGGTAATACAAGTATGTTATCTAAAAATGTCCATTACGGTTGCTATATAAACTAAGAGTGATTACGGGAGGTTTTTTAAGCATAAATCAAAGCAATTGATGCATGGCCATTGGGGGGGGGAAATCTAGATACACAGAAATTACGAATGTAAGTACCTTTCTGTGGGACTTTTTCAGCTATTACGATCTGCAGCGTTTACCAGTTGCAACACATGCTTTTGTTAACTTGCTGATATATGAAACAGTATACTCTGAATTTATATAAAGGCCAATGGTAGATAGCTTTTCAGCAGCAAGATGTACCATATATCCGTATATGTTTGCTTGGTTTTGGATAACCATGTTTTTAAAGCTATGAGCAATCTCTGAAGGCTAAGATGAAAAAGATGTTGAGGAAAAAATCTCCACTGGCTGGAGAACATTGATGCTAAAATGTCCCCTATTGATGTGATAATTTGAGAATCAAAGCAGACTGCTTGATGCTTCCTTCCCATGCCAAGTCTAGAACTCTTCCCCGACTCACAGCTGTGGGTTTCCTTAATGATGTCTAAATCTACAAGCAAACTGAATAATTTCATGCAATGCTTGTGGATGAAAACTCCCACATCTGCCACCCATAAATATAAAAAAAATGGTAAGAACCCCTTGCTTCACTTTTAATTTCTGGTTTTAAATGTACATATCCTGTAGTTTGCAATTTTAGACAGAATAGTCTCCAATGTTTGAAAGCATAGAAGATTAGGTGCGTACAATTTCCATGTATATTCTTCTTTCACCAGGCAGGTTAAAGTATTATCTGCTTTGAATGCCCAGATGAGAATGTCCAAATGTAAAATAATAAACCTTTTTTTTTTTTTAAAAGGTACATGACGTAACATTTATGTAGTATCATCACTTGTTAAGATGACCAGGTATTAACTCATGCTGTTCTTCTGCCTTATTAACTTGATATATTACCCTAATCTGAGACGATTACATAAAATATTCATAAAGTATTCAACAGAAACTATTTTTTCCTAGCTATCTACTTTAGTTTGGGGTGTTTTCTTTTTTTTATGTCTTTTTTTTCTTTTTTTCTGAAGGGTGTTCACCTTCCCTGGAGATTAGTAATTTGTTACTTTGGTGAACAAAATATGAATAACTAAAGTGGTTCTCTATCAGCATTAACAAGGTGGTACTCTAGAAGATGATAACCAAATCCAAGGATCCACTCCCCTCTACAGCCTAGACTACTTGTTAGTTAGATTTATATAGCTATGTATGTTAGTCAGTCTTAAGGTAATTAGACTGGGACACACGCTCCCTTTGCAGCAGAAGCGTTTGGGTCTGTTTCTGACTAATACAGCCGTGGAAACTGTGCTCTTCACAATGTTTATTCAAATTAGTACTTGCAGGGAGAATGTTTTTCTCTCCATTTCCCCTCTTCCTGTTTAAGCTGAAAGCTGTTGTCGACACAAAAGTATACTTACAGAAATTGTTCATGAACAGACTTGCAATTTAAATAATGAACTTAACTTATCGTAGAGGAAAAGTTGCAGAGTATTCTTCCATTTTAAGTGTTTGCAAAGATGCTGATTTTTTTGTTTTCCAGCCGAACTGAATGCTTTGCTGTCTGGGCTGATGACACAGGAAATCCCTCTCAACTCTGAATTCTATGCTTTTTTATTCTCTCTGATCCATAATATTTTGCCATACATCCTCTCATCTTGTTCTCGAATATTTTTTGCACCAAGTTATCTGTTCCCTTACAATTTAGTCTTGTCATCTTAGCCAACTTACTGGAGATCAGTGTGTTAGTTGTGATACATGTGCAGTTTGTTTCAAAATACCAGGCATAGCATACGCAAACTGCAGTTCTTAAGAAGCCTTATAGCATGGAAAACCCAGTAGAAACATGAGTCTCTGGAAGCAATAACTGGCACTTGGCTTATCTGGCAACACTAGGTTGCTCCTATTAGAAGGTCCACTTCCATGTGTCACTGTTGAATTTACAGTGTTGTCAGTGTGGATTGGACAGTAAGATCCAGTTGGCAGCAACCAGCTTGCTGCATGTCCCTCCCCTGCCTCTCCTTCTACCTTCTCCACCCACCATGTGCTTTAAAGTAGTATGCTTACATCTTGGGGCAACTCCTAGGTCATGGTTTTACTCAAAAGTTGTCAGGTCTGTCAAAAGCAAGTCCTAGCCCTGAAATTACTCTGTTGTCCGCAGTTATCTTTAGTGATAAAAAAGGAGATATTAACATTGCTTCAGAAAATACTATGCTGTGCTACAGCAATAATGCCAGTAATAAAAGTTCAAGTGGAAATTCTTGCCATCACTGTAGGAGTATAAAAAAGGCATGATAGCACGTCATCCCATGGCCACGGGTAAGATGAAGCAGTTCACCATGCTTTGCTCTCATACTTAGTGAGCCATTCCACAACTAATACTCTGCTGCTTCAGTACTCAGTCATTGCACCTCCCATGTATCTTCAGTTATCAAAGAGAAACACCTGAATTCTTCACCCATATTTAAGTAGAAGTGCTGGGGTGAAATATTCACATGTGAATGACATTTTGTGTCCATCTTTAAGTATGGACTTTACTCAACAGGAACACTTAAAAGAACAAGTGTCCTTAATTGTACTGTTTTAAAACAAAACACTTAGCCTCTGTGTTTCTGGTGGGTTGGCCATGCTGATTACAGTGTTCGTTAAACAGTCCTGGGGTTGTTTTGAAACATCTACAAGATCACGCACTGCAGTAATTCATTAAGAGCAAGATGAATATTGGTAACATCTTTTCAGTGACCTTTTAAAATGGCTAAGTGAGAAGTAGCTTGCACTTGTGATTCTACTGGAGTAAAAATTGGCATGATTTTCCTTGTAATTACCTCAGCAGCAACAAAATGCACTTTCGTCTCAGAATCTGTTGCCCTGGCCTCTGTGGTGTTAAGGTCATCTGTAAGCAGAGCTTTGGGGGGAAACAATTTCAGATTTCATGGCTTGTGTTTGGGCTGTTGTTTGTTCATACTTCTCTGCCGTGCAAGAGGTGGTTTTGAGCTAGGTTAAGTGTTTGTGTATTTGTTTCTCTCTCCATAACTTCTTAGGCCTATACAGGAGTAAACTTGTCATCTTCTGTTTGGGACTGTTCTTCTGATATGGCTATATGTGGAGATGGTGAACAAGGAATGGGTTCATCTACTGTGTCATTAAGATTCATTCTGTTTGCAGGTTCAGTACTGTACTTGGTTACATTACTGTAATCCCAAAATACTTCTCAGAATTGTTTTAAATTATTTGGAAAATCTATAGTTCTCTAATTTAGAGAGGACTTTAATTTGTGTTAAAATTTTTGCGTGCCCCAGGGCTCTCCCTTTATTTTGGTGGTATAGAGAAAGTTTGAAAGAATTGTCATCAATGCAAACCAAAACCACCCCAGGCAACTAAATGCCTGCCTTGTGCTATTTTGTTATTCATTAACTACTCTGTTATTCCTCTCCCCTCCGCCCCACGAGCACCTCCCCCTACTGCCCCCCTGCAAAACCACTAAGGAAACAAGCACACCATGATAAAAATGCTAATAAAGGGAATAATTCCCAATAGACCATAAAAGACAGCATTTATAACCCCAATAGAAATGCCAGTCAGCTTTTTTTTGATGTAAAGCATCTGTCTCCAAAAGGAAATGAAGGCAAGCCTGTTTCTCCTTTCAAGTCTCTGAAGTAGTAGGTGGTGTCATTTGTTATACAGTGCTACAAGTCCCATGTTATTGCACTGGTAGCTGCCGACTGCCTTTGGTGACGTACTGAAAAGTTTTATCAGCTGTCTTTAATAAAACACAATATATGTGAAGAAAAACTATAGCAAATATCTCTTGCTCTCTTGTCCTCAGACCATCATCTATAGCTGTCAGAGAGTGATGGCACTGATGTATAATCTTGCAGTCACCCAAAATTCTTGCGACTGTGACAATAAACCGTAGATATTGGGGTGGCTGATACCCTAGTAAGCTAGGGAGCATTCATTCCAAAATCCTCTGGACTTCCTTATTTGAAACATGGAGCAGTTGGAATGAACTTTCAGCACTACCTGAAATGAGTTATCAGTTCACGTTTTCCAGGAATACATTTGTGGAGAGCGTTAATGGCCTAAAATTTGTTGGGTCTCCAGGAAATCAGGAATGATGTGTAAAAGTTGGAAAATTTCAAGTTCAGTTAAAAGGCATGAGTTTCTTCTTTTTCTAGATGTTTTCATTGCTTCCTCTAGTGAAATGATATATCAAATTAAAGACATGATGGCAGAAGAGTTTTCTCAGCTAGGCGTATAGTCTTAACGTTCTTTAGAGTACTTGATTAATACCATACACATACCACGTTTTCAGGGGGATGTGAAGGAACTGGAGAGGAATTCTGGAAGCCATATGAGACAACTGTGTTACTTCCCACACAATAAGTTTGTGGATGCTGTAGATTTAGCCTTGGGCACATTTCAATGTGTGTCTTATTTAATACAAGTTTTTCTAGGTTTAAGGTTTTTTAATCCTTATCCATTGTAAGCTTTTTCTAGATGCAAACTTACACACATAATTGTATTTCAAGTGAGAAGACAGTTCTGTGTCAATAACTGTGCTCTTGAAAAAAGCTGTTTGATTCATGAACTAATTAGACAAATAAAGAGCACATTTAGTGGGAATGGACCATCCTACTCAGGATTTGAGAAAATTCTCTCGAACAATCTTAAGCCTAAAAATAAATGAGTAAATGAAACATATGGATATTTAGACAGCCATCCATATACAGTGGAGCTGTTTTCCGATCGTTCCTCACCTGCATCACTTCAGTTGGCACCCAGAACATCTGTCATTAAGCAGTGTATTATTCCATTGTAAAATAGTGTGCAAGACTGCCACTGCAAAGGCGGAGCTAGGATAATGTGGTTGCCAATATGCGTTGTCCATAGCAAAGATTTCATTCCAGGGGCTTAGTTTTCCTCCTCTGTACAGAATGTGACTGAAGAGGAAATTTTGGAGAGTATTTAACTGAGAAGACTTTATCAAATCCAGCTAGGTTTTTTGTTGTTGTTGTTTTGATTTTTAGTAGAGTGAAGTAAATGACTTAGGGATGGTGAAAATAATCTGTCAGGGTAAAGCAAGAAAAATTAAATCTAAAAATAACATCTTCAGATTCCACTGTATTAGCATTATGATGATTACAATGGGGAGGGCTGAACTCATTTTGTTTTGCTTAATTTTGAAACTCTGGAAGCCAGTTGTTCTGAAAATTTGATGTGTCGCGGTTCTTTATGAGTTTTTGTGATGCATATGTTCATAGGTGAAAAGAAGCAGGAAGAAAGCTGAAAAAAATATGAAATATTTGTAGGATATAAAAATAGAGAATTTTCTGAACAATATTTCCACCATAAAATTTAGGTTTTGGACACAAGAATTATGGGGAGTTTTTTTGAAGCTTGATTCAGAAGGATAAGAGTAATGAATTTGATTTACTAGTGAAGAGGTTTGGAACTTCTTCTACCTAATGACTTCCTATTACCACATCAGTCTAGTGGAAGCCAACTCTAGTGCATATTTTATTGGCCTTCTACCTACCGTATTTTCCTGAAGCTATTGTCACTGAAGGGCTTTTAAAGCATACCAACACCCTTACCTAGTAGTCTGAAGCTGAGTTTCCATGTGGTTTCACGTTTTGAGTATTGCTTTTTGATCAGAACACTGGTGAGTGGTGTCTTAAAACACTTGTCCTCTGAGACAAAACTATGTGACTTCAAAAGTGAGTGTTCCTGAAGCTCATTAGAAATGATAGTGACCTGAGGGGAGAACAGAACCGTAGTGAAATTTGTATAGTATTTTTTCCCCTTTTTCTTTGAAATGCAAGGTACTGGTTTGCCAAATGCCTTTACTGTGTTTTCACTAGCCTGTGAGTACCTTAGGTACTGCAAAAAGGTAGGTTAGACTGTTCTCTTCAGCTTCATAAATCTACTTTTCTGCCCTTGTAATATTTGTTAACTCCAGTAACCAGGCATGTTTAATTATCATGAACAGCCTATTACTTCATAATGGAATAATCTAGAGATGAAAAAATAAAAACAAAAAAACATTTTGTCTCAGCTAAAGATGGAAAAATTGTTAGTAATGTAAGAAGCTTTTTCATGGTTTTGTTATGAAATTTTCACATCTTTGTTATTAAAATAGCATGTTTCCACCATTGTTAATGTTATTGAATTGTTCATTAAGAAATAATTGCCACAGCCTGAATCTAAATGGTTATCCTAGGACCCCTGAACATCCTTAGAATCTGAGAACAGATTGTATTTTCTACTAGTTATAATTAAGACAAAGAGAAAAAAGAGGATGAGTTCCAATGTGTTAACTATTCCCAGCGATTATAAACTCTTTATTGGCAATGGGCTGAATTAAAATTAAATTCCTGTCTTTAATCCACTCTTGGATTACTTTAATTTTCTCTTGGAAACTGTGCTATGCTGACATTACCACATGTAAAGCTTTATGAGTTCTGTGTTTTCTCATTAAAGAGAGAAGTCTATGTCTGTAGACACCAGAGCTTGCCGTGTTTAAAGCACAAAGTATACAGCAGCTGTTCAGAAACTTTTTCTCGTTATCTCTATTTGCTTAAATTGCTTCCATGAAAAATCTGCAAACATAAGGGAATAATTTGTTTAAGTGGAAGAAGATTGTCTGAAAAGAAAAACTGGAAATATTCCTAATATTTCTCCTTCCCTTTTTCTTGTACCAGTATCCAGCTGCCCTAATGAATCTTGGAGCCATCCTCCATCTGAATGGTAAACTGAAAGAGGCTGAAGAAAACTACCTCCTTGCTCTTCAGCTTAAACCTGATGATGTCATCACTCAGTCCAATCTTCGCAAATTGTGGAATATCATGGAGAAGCAAGGTTTGAAGACATCCAAAACATGATGATGAAAATTCTGAACTTTTTTTTTTTCCTAAATTGATTAAAACCACAAACTAGAACTTCTACACAGTTGTCCGATCAGAGAACTCATTGGATTTGACTGCAAGGATCACAGGTCTTAATTGCTGCTAGGAGAAGCTGTTCTGCTTTTTTGGCATAAGTTTTTTTGCTAGGTAAATAGAAAAAGGGAGTCACTGAGATATTCATGAAGGACTTGTTACCCCACAAAAGTATTTAGAACCATAGCACTTGAGAGAAGGTGTTTTGGCATATTTGATAAATCATTGCAAATCCCATATCACTTACTTTTGGGTGGGTACTTGAAATGTATACTGTCTTAGTAATACTAAGGGAAAATTGTACAGTATACACTACGCCATATGGGAGAAAAAGTGGTAATAGTAAGTTAAAGTATTTTGCTGATACTGTAGCTCATTAAAATGTATACTAAATCCAGTGTGTTTGCAGTTTGTCTTAATGCTGCTGTATCTCACTTTAGGACCATTTGCTTACCAATTTCACAGTTTATATGGCCAATTTTTTTTTTTTCAAACTTGGGATTAGATGACAGTGTTCATAATTGTTTACTGAGAATATGCATATTATTTCAGCTTGTTAAGTTTTAATGGAGTTTTCTTGAGATACACAGTCAAATGGCTGTGGGCTAGACAGAAAGAGCAAGGAATTGCCCATATTTTACATCAGATGTGTATGTAGAGTGGTAAAAAACAAGACCAAAACATCCAAAGGTATAATTTAGCAATACAAGCAAGACTGATGTTTGCCCTGATGTCAAATGAGTGTGGTCAGACTGTCATCTTAAGAAAAAAAAGAATTGGTATTATAGAACAGTGTGTTTGAGTGTCTTTACATTGCTGTCAGATAAGACCAACTTTAAACTGGACTCTGCATACAATATCTTTGCAATAACTAAGCCAAGTGAGATTTGAAAATATTAGTGCTTGACTATGCCACAAATGAGACTTCATGAGCAACTCGGAGGAAAGGGAACGTTATACGTTGGTGAAGCTAGCAAATAACTGAAGGGACTGGATTAGATCATGCTTAAAACAGTGTAGATCAAGAGAAATCTGTAAAGGTGGTTGCCAGTTACTTTTCACAGTGGTGGTGTTTTAAAAAGTATTACCTGTTCAGATTCTAACCAAATGTTAGCATTCTGTTTGTATTCTGACATGTGCTAGCAGCAGAGCTGTCAAATATCTAAATATGCTTTTGGTGAGGTTCAATTTATTTCTGTTTCAGAATGATCTGACCTAGTTACTGTTTTAGTCTTCAGTTTTTAAATGTAAAAATAATTTATTTTAAATTGCATTGTATTGAAGCTTTAGTCAGTTTTTTCCAGGCCATTTGTTAACTGCTTTCTTTCTTTGGAATAAGTATTATTGCTTGTAAGAAAAGTTACTATTTCATTTAATGACCTGTTGATATCTGCTTCAGTGTTCTTTTCATAACGGTAGATATAATGTTAAAGTGGTAGAGCACCTTGAACTGAAGCTTCTTCAGGATCTTATGTTAAAAACTCTTTATTACTGAGAAAGTTTGGGTTGTTTTTTTTTTTTTGCTTTTTAACTCTTGAGCACCATTTCAACAAAACTGTAGAGAAATACTTTGCTGTATTTATTTATTTATTACTTGACTGCAGCAACGTTACCTGCCATTAACACAACAGTCTGTAAGTGTTGCTATTTCTTTTATTTGGTTTTCCTTGCATTTTTGGTGGTTAGTGTGTGTACCTAATGGGAAAGGGGGCACTTGAGTATACTGTACCTTCTTGGTCATTCTCCCCTTACACTTGAATTTTAAATCTGTATTGAAATAGGTTGGGGAGTAGCTGTTTCAAAGTCAGTATAGTAAAAAAATGTAGTAGTGTCTGTTTCCTTTTCTTTCCCTTTACTCACTAAAATACCATAAGTTGCTAAGTTTACAACTGGCCTACCAGAAGGGCCAGAGGGACAAGATTGTTTGGTTTTGTGAAGTGTGTCAAGTTTTTCTCAAGTAATGTTATGGCTGGAAAAGCAAAATTGAAGGGTCAAAAGTTGAATTTCTACTTTATCATTGAAACCAGCGTTAGAATACAATGGTAGTTTGAACTTACTCTCCTGCTTTACTGACTTTCTGAAAAAAGTATAGAAATAAATTAGATAGTAACTATAACCGAAGTCAATATAAAACTGTGGTATCATGCAGCTTTATTTGCTCAACAGCCATCAGACTTCGATGGCTTCTTGGTCTTAACCATTCACTATGTTATTTGTCTCCTTCAACTTGTACTCATTCTTGTGTGTAGTTTTTATTCATTGCACAAAAGGGGGAAAGGGGGAGCACTCCTGTGATGCAGTGTCATGCTCGCATTGATAACTGGTTTTGTTTCTTTAAAAAAAGAAAAAAAAAGAAAAGAAAGAAAAAAGGACTAGTGTAAATTTAACAAGAATGTCCCTGAATACATTTTTTTAATATAGGTCTGGGCTTGATAACTTTCTTCTTTTGGGATAAATTTAAAACATGTTTAAAATATGTCTCTCTGCTCAGGGATTTATGGTGGATTATTGCAGACAGTGCTAAAAAAAAAAATAAAAGAGCACAAGACAAGTTTACTAAATTAAAATTTTATTTTTTGAAAAACTGTTATTTGTATAAATTATCAGATTTGTAGGCTTTCCTTTTTGTAGAAATAATTGTTTATGTGCCAGATGAGAGAATTTCAATTTTGTTTTCAATAATAAAGCATTGATAACTAATACACTGTGCATTCCTTTATCTGTTACTGTAACAACACCTTTTAAAAAGAATTATTCTAATTTAATGAGTTATATTGAGTGTTTTACATTTGGGAGAACTATGTAGCATAAGTAGAGTACAACCTATCACAGCTGGCTTTCTTCTATACTCTACTGCAATTATATTTCAGCTGATACTTTCAAAAAGGTTCTCTGGAAGCATTTTTTTAGTATTTCTACTCATGATTTCTAGCCAAAGGGGTATGGTAACTATTATATTTGATTGTTGTTTCTAAACTCTATGCGAATAAAAGCTGATGAGTAAGATATATTTATAAATTATTTTTATATTGATATACAAACACGATGTCAGTAAAAATGCTTCTAAAATGTATAGTTGGCTCCAAAAGCTGGAAAGAAGACTTCACTTACATACATGGTCTTTTTAGTGTCTGGGATCACCTTTCTCTTGTGCGGCAATGTCACATGATCAGTTTCAAATCTGCTGCGTTCCTGCGCTGGAGATGTTATGAAGTGACTTGGTTCTTTGACCTTTTGGTTTTCTCTTAATCTTCTATGGACAGAGCCTTCTTAGCTCAGTGGACCTAACACTAATATTCTCATACCTTCCTAGTTCTGTTGCATTCTGGTCCTATGCATTGATAGATTTACTCTAGGGTTGAAAAACGTTGATGGGCATGAGCAGCACACTAGAGAGGCTTTGGGTCACTGACTTCCAAATTCAACTGTCATGCCTGATTGTTATCAAAGGTCACGCCCCGCCTTCAGACAGGTTCATTCCTTGCCTAAGTAGGTTTTGATGAAATGGCAGATGATCGATACGAAGTATGCAAAGAATAATCTGATCTGTGTCACTCCTTTCTCATGGAAATAAGAGTCTAAACATGTGCTTGAACTCCTACTCTGGCATCTTATCCCTAAACCCTTCTCTGTGAGATCCTGTTCTGTCTGCTTTCCGTTGTGCTTCCAATATTTCTGTTCTTCCATGCATCAGATTTTTTGGGCAGCAGATACCTGATACATCTCCATTTCTGATGGAGGCAGACAGCAGCTCTGTGGTGGCTTTCTAGTCCTGCCATCCTATACAGGCCCAGCTGAACTCGGTCTCAGTAGCTGGCACAGACGGCAGTATTACTTCTGGGATTTGAACTAGTATAAAGGTAAGGCACTAAATTATTCTGTGTAAATATACCAGCTCATTTGGATCTGGCTTGGGACTCTCTGTTGTAGGCATTCCCACAGCAGCTTTGCCCGGCAGGGGTGCACGCAGGTAGCATGAGAGAGACTTTGCCTCCAGTTCAGGTGTGAGAACAGTCACTGGCAGCTGAATTACTGTTTATTTTGCTGCATCCCTAAGGGATGCAAAGGAGAGATTTCAGTGAGAGAATCTGGAGATCTAGAAATAAATTATGGGAAATCTAAGGAGAATCCCATATAGCCACTTACCTTTTTGAAACTTCTGTTTCTGGTCCTTTGAAGTAAAAGAGAGACCCCACTCGGATGTTATACGGGCTTTCTCAGTTGGTCTGACCCTGCAATTTGAAAAGTCCCTGCCTTGCTTCACGTGGATACTGAACGTTTAATCTCTCTGAGATGCAGTAGAGTGACATTGGAAGAATGTGTTTGAAGGGGGTGGGGAGGGAGGTGTCAGGGAGGAGGTGCAGACGTTTTTGTGGAAATGAGTAAGAATTTTAGAGCGACAGACTTGATTCCAACAACAAAGAAGGAACCCCGAGATCAAGTTATGCTAGGATAAACTACAGGAGAGGGTACACATCAGTAAATTAAAAAAACCCACCACAACAAAACAAAAAAAACCCAAAACCAACCAAACAAACAAAACACCCCCAAAGCAATACAGACTTCAAAAAAGTTCTAAGTTCCTTTGGTATAACAACAAATCAAAACCAAACATTAGCAGCCAGAAATGCTGGCCTCAGAAGACGGTGTAATAGAGTTCAGGACATAGCAATATATTCCCCGTGAAAGACAAAGCGTTCCTCAAGTTATGCCACTTGATTAGAAAAACCTTTGTGGTTGCATTTGTGTTCAAATTTCAAATTGGTGTTTCTCCCTTCCCCGTATATTCTGTATTTTATCATATTTACCTTGTTGTGCACTGGCTCTTTGGTGGTGCCACAGTTCTAGAGTCAGACAGCTTTGAAGGTTGCATATGAGGAAGTATTTCAGAAGGGCAGAAACATCCGAGTGGACCTTCTAGAAAGGTGTAAGATAAAATGGATTAGATCATGCATGCTTGCTGTATACTCATTTAGTTTGAGTATAGTTTCAGTGACAAAACGTAATTACTTTAATTATTGAGCTTACAGATCTTTCAGTGCAAGGTTTGAAGACTAAATTGTTGTTTATATTTACAAATTTGTGTCAGTTTGTGTGCATTTGAGCACAAATTGGTGTTTTAAGAAAACTTAAGATTTCCTTTTGAAGAAACAGGTGTGGAAGCCACGTGCAGTGAGAACAGTTGTGGGTTTGGGGGGGTTTTTTGATAGAACTTGTGCATAAACCTATCTTTCTTTCCATCACCAGTCCCTTAGCTGCTGACACTCTATGTTTACATGGGTATTTTTGTTTTTCTGAAACTCTAAAGTTGCTTGTATGATGCAGTGTTCCTGCAGAGATTGAGTAGTTTAAGCCAAAGGTTCTGTTTTGAGCTAAGCAGAAATGGAACTTGGCTTTGTTGGCTGGAGTTCAGTTTTGATTTCGGGAATGACTTAACCCAGGTGAATAGATTTTTCAACCCTATAATACCGTGATTTGCTTTACCACGTAATCCCAGAAAGTAAAGGTTATTTAAAAGGCTTTGTTTGTTTCTTCTCTAGATTTTTTTTTTTTCCTGTCAGCAAAGCATTTTTTGTCCCTTTCTGGAGAAATATATTTTATTTTGTCTCTAATTTTCTTGAAAACAGATGTTCCTGCATACCCAATATCTTTCTTTATTACAATGAGAAATTAAATTTACGTAGAATTGATTTATTACTTTGTCATATTTGTTGCAACCACAACCGTAAGTTTCTCTACAGTACATAAGCATATAATACAGTGCATTGTTCCTTATATTAAATCAATTCCCTCTTCTGATTTCTGTCCAATATAAAAAGCCAATCATTACAACAAAGAGTCACTTCTGCACACCCACAGTTTCTGGAATCCAGGATTGTTCTTCTTATTGTATCAGGGAATATTTTTATATGACAGCATGAAGATGTAGGATGCTAGACAATATGTCTTATTCCTGCTGTGGAACAGGATATTTTCTTTCTTCTCAACCACCATCATTTCATAGCATTTTTCATCCTCTGCTACTCCTTAATGAAAGTCTTTAACAATTGAATTTGGAAAAAAACCAAACCAACCTAAACATACTATTAATAACAGCAGAGGTCTATGAATGGCACTTGTGCCTTAAAATTCATGGATAAAGAATAGTGGCTCTGTCATTAAAAAAAATCTATTTTTTTTAATTACTCCTCCTCCCTCTGAAATGCAGTTTCTCTATGAAGTTTCAGTGGCAATTATTCTTTTAGCTATATAACTGTAAATCTGTTTGTGTTTCTGTTTTTTAGGGGGGGGTTAGATTTTGATTTTGGTTGTTTTTTTGGTTTTGTTTGTTTGTTTGTTTTGGTTTTGTTTTGTTTGGGTTTTTTTAATGGAATAAGTCTCCTGATTGTTCTCATTAGTTGCAAGAGTCTTTAGGATATTCTTGCCTAGAATAATTGTTTCCCCTTTCTCTTCTTTGTTAGTTGTATGAATGGTTTGGAGACTAGAAGAACTGCTTTCCCTGAAGCTAAAGGCAGAGAACAGTTTTGGGTGTGAATTGAGCTTCTACATCAGTTTTGTGCCTTCTAGACAAAGATGTTAAAAAGAAATGAAACTTGTTTTGCTTTTTTGCAAAGACCATAAACTGTGGACCATTTAGATCTACACTAAGTCTCTCATAATATAAGTTTTAAGGCTTGACGGAAAGATTCAGGAATTGAAAATCTAACTGTATCAGGTTGTCTAATAAGAGAGCAACTTTCTGTCCGGATCTCTTCCGCCTTTGCCGCCTGTCATTGTTCAATCTAAGAAGTACAGATGGGTCAAATGAAGATGTATTGCAGCAAATTCTTCAGATGGGTCAAATTTTTCTGTCTGCAATGTTATGACTTAAAAACCACCAAACATGTTCTTGCCGATTTTCAAAAATCAGAACTTTAAAAACCCAAATGAAAAGCTAAAAAATGTTATTAACTATTCTAAGTTCCTTCCAAGTGCTCTTTGCAAGCTTATCTCATGAGATTATGGTTGACTTACAATTGGCTTCAACATTCTAAGAATAACTTGATATGATATGAAGTCGAAAGGTTTTGCACTTCGTCATGTTAAAGACATGCTTTATGCACATGTGTACACATGTACATCCCATTGACACCATCACAGCTCTTCCTTGCCAGCACTGCGCGTATTTACCCAATTGATTTTAAATAAGTTATTTACTGTAGGGTTTATTCTGATTGATATGAAAACTTTGCTCTATTTGGCATGGGAAGAAAAAAAAGAGGTCAAGCCAGGTGAAATGAGGTGTGTACTGTTTAGGATTTTTGTGGTGTCTCAGTAGTGTTATATAAATGTCAATTAGAGGAATCATATAAAAGTAGATTTTATTTTAACTCAATGAAGCACATGATCTTGAAAAGAGAAGGAATCCTCTGCAAATAGGGTTTTTAGTATTTAGATCTACAGATTAGTTTACTCAAATACTTTTTATATTGATCAGTGTAATAACATTTGTTGAAGTTCTGTCATGTTTTGCAGTTTACTTACCATGGTTTTTCATCATAATTTCAGTTATAGTGCCTTTTTTAACCTACTATTTATAAACTAAGGTATCTTTGAAATAGTTTTTCAAATTTAATTGAGGAATGACTAATAAAAGATGTCATCAAACAGATCATCTTTTTAATGTTTCTTTTATTCTAAGGGAAGTTTAAGAATAAGGACAAGGAAGGAAAAATCTTGTAGTTGTGCTTAGTTACGTTTTTAGCTTTGTTCCTATATAAACATATAATTAGCTGTACAAAGCCCACAGTGATCCACAGAAAACTGATGCGTGCACCTGAGCCCAGGTAAGTCCAAGTGAAGCTATGGAAACATATCTCATGTTTCCCTGGAAAAGGCATAAAAATATGAAGCCAGATCTTCACACTATACTTATGCCAACGGCAGCTTGTCAGGACGTTTACCTAATTTGGCTAATCCTGAAATCTGGTGAGCCCGTCTGAGTCTCAAGATCAAGTCTCTTTCTGAAAGTAATGCAGAAGATAAATGAAGGTCATACCTGGAACACCTGGAATATAATACACTAAATCTCAAAAAGGAGTACTGGCAGGAATTACATCAGAAAATTTTCTGTTTTCTGCATCTTTTGAGCTGTTGCAGCCTTCGGGCATACCAAGTGTGAAGATGACCTTTTAATGGCTGGTATGCTTGGGTCCTCTGATTGCCTTGGCTGGTAGCTTGTGGCATGTATGTGAAGATTTGATCTCTCATATGCAAGATACGCTTGGAAAGAGTACACAGGGACAGGAAATCATGATTTCTACTGTAAATACCTTTAGAAACTGGACAAGTGTTAATTGAGCATAGGGGGAAGCTGAGCTGGGAGAAGCAGGCTGGACCTTGATACTTCTACAGTGAATGGTCAGTGAGACAGGAGGGTGAAGCAAAGGCAAGTTGGCAATCATGCAGGGATTTCAGCTAGCTTACTTAAAAAATGTAGTTTGAAAAAGACCCCCTGTCTTGATTATGTAGATTTTTTGCTTTGCAGAGACGGAATCCCAGTGACCTCATTGGGCCTGAGGGACGCAAGATGCAAAATGTAGCAAAACTGGACAAAGCATCCTGAAAGCATTTATAAACAAAGTGTGCAAATGTAAAAGTCCTCTTGTTTTGTATCGAGTATTATTACATTGCAAGGCTATGCAGATCAGATGCTTACCTAAACCTACCGTCCTCATTTGCTCGAGGGTTCACAGATGTGTTTCGTGGGTTTGTTTTTTTCACCTTCAGAACTAAAAGTAGCCATAATAACTCACTAACAGCTAAACAAAAAGCAGGGGGGAAAATCTCCATTTCAGTCCTAACCCTAAAGGGAAAAAAAAATAAAATTCTGAAAGTAAGACTATGAAATTTGGTGTGAGAACAAAAGCCATTTTGATTCAAGTTCTGATGAGAAATTGATTTAATTAGGAAAAGTGTCATGATAGAAAAATATGGGTTTTTAAAACTGAATTCAGCGTAAACTGCAGAAAATAAGGTATTCAATGGCAAAATAAGTGGAAGAGCAACCTTTTAATAAAGTATAGAGGATTTTTTTTTTCTTTTCTTTTTTTTTTTTTTAAACGTGATTCCTCAGTACAAGTCTTACTACTTCAGGGGAAACAAAAGCAGACAGACAATGTGGGAAGCTGCACTGCAACTGATTGCTTTGTGCACTTTTATTTCGTATTGTAAAAATATCGACTGATATTTTGTCTCTGAGAAATTTGGGTTGAATGGGACTACACGAAAATTTTTGGCAAATCCCAAATTGTCACACCCATCTGGACTGTTTCCTGCTTAGAATCTCCGGAAGTGACAAGATGAAGAGATCATCTCTCGAACTTCCCTAACCCTAGTCTTCCCACAACCTCACTCCTACCTTTGGCTCTCGTCCCTGCTTGCCCTGCTATATTCATTGCAGACAACACAGTCCTGAGAGCAGTGATTTGTTTCTTCTAGTTGGCTGTAAAGTACTCTACTCTAATGGGACTGTATAAATAAAAGTAATTAGTTTTTCTGCCTCATTCAGGGGACTATAAGTAAGAACAACAGGGTACGCAAATCTAACTTTTATATAAATTACTTACTTGCAGGGTTAATAGATTTTTAATATGCACCTCTCTTTTTCCCTCTTAAATGACAAGAAAGGGCAGAAATACTTAAAACGTAAAATTGCAGCATGCATTTCAGATCAGAGAGACTCAGAAAGCTGTAGAAATGATAGATTGACTTACACTGAATAAACAACGTCACTTGATGTTGAATTTCTACTTTTAATTCAACATTGGGAATGATATAACCATGCTCCATACCTCTTAAGAGGAATTGTACAGGTTCCAACCATCTGTTAAATTAAACATTGATGATTACTATGAACATGTAGAGCAGACCTGCTACAAGGAGGGATGATAACTCTGTGCATATAGCTAAGCCCTAGGAGCCGACTTGATTCACAAAGCTTGATTCCCAATTAGAAGAACTGAAGGGATTTTCTTTAGCGCAGTCTCTCTCACTGCAAAGTTCAATGCCAAGGATTCGCTCCAATCCTTATACGTTAGATACAGTATAACCTGTGTCTGAAATACTGAAGTCCTGGAAAAGGTCCAGAGAGTTATGTCTTTTAAATAAATGCTTTAATATGTTGTACTTTTCTGGCAGTAATTTCCCCTGGCAGCCATTTCTGTCCTGGTGGTACTTTGAAAACCAGGGGGAGGTGGGGGGCAATAAATCAGGCTGTCTTGAAGAGGGAAGTTTTGATTACTAGCAAGATCCAAACAGAACAAGGCATAGCACTATAAGTGACAAAGCTGGAAAAATAAACAAACATACTGTTTCAAACGGGAAACTTCTCAAGGGTCCTTTGGCTTGAGGGCCCGTTCCCAACCAACAGATCTTGTTGCCTTACAGTTTCTGCTGCTTTTCAGACAGTGTGCCCCTATTTTTCACCTACTTGGCTTGTAAGGAAGAAATCCTGTCCCAGTTGAAGATGATAACAGTTTGGCATTGACTTGGGTGGCTAAAATTTCACCGTGGACAACTGTTTGGGATGAGGACTTGTTTGCATTTATATGTTGGTTCCTCAGATGATTTTTCTGATCGCCTCATGCAACAAAAAATATTCTTATGCATACTCTGTTCAGGAACTTTTACATGAGAAACCCCTCAAGTACACTACAGCTTTCTGTTAGAGCCTACTGCCTCACTCAGGCAGTGTGAAACTGTTATTAAAATGAGTGTCAAGACAGAAGCTGCTTTAAAGCGCCAGTGCTGGAGCAGAGCAAGTACTAGTCACTAACAGCGAGTTGTTGTTTTACCGTGCAATGTCTCATTATCAAATTATATCAGGGATGCTTTTGCAAAAGGAATTTTTATCTTGTACGTTTAGGAAAATACAATTTATTGGAAGATATATTCATTCCAAATGCCTGGAGAGCTTCTGTTATTATGGTAACTAGAGAACTAATTCATGTTCAGTTTGTTAAGTTCACAATTATAATTATTTCAGTGCTGTACCAAATGAATGTTAAAGCCTGATAAGAAGGTGATCTCTCTGTCATTTCTATGTATAACCCCTCCTCCCAATCTGCAAAAAGCATTATTTCTGGTCGTTTTCAGTATGACCTCTGTTATGATGGACTTCAACTGCACTTCACAGTCCACTGAGCAATGTTGTTTGAAAATTGATTAAAAACTGTAATTGTTGTAGCAGGAACATAATCATGATTGATAGGACAGCCAACTAATCCGGGGGGGGAGGAATGTCAGCCTAAAATTTATTTTTGCTCTTGCAAACTATAATTAAAAATAAAAGCTGTAATTTCTGATAGCTAGGTGAGTTTTTTTTACTGGTGTTTTAAACACACAAAAAAGGAGACAAATAAAAATACAACCAGCACCCCTAATAAATCCCAAGCCTCTTGAAATTATGTGGGTTTATGTTACCTTGAGTTCGTCTTAAAAAGGGCAGATTCCAGTTGGTATAAACCAAAGAATCTAGTTCTACATATGCTGTCTCATGGGGATGAGGGTAAATTGTACACTTAATCTTTGTTGTTGTTTTTCTTTTGTAAAGTCCAGTTATAATAACTCTTGTACGTTAATAATTAGTTTTCTCTGTCACAGACTCGATGAACTACTTTTTCTTCTGAAATGCTAATATTTTTATGGCTTGCATGATGTTAACTTTTAATGAAAAAATTGTACCTCAATTTATTTATGAAAAAAAAACAAAAAATAACTTCAATAATGGATGTCTTTTTCTGTCCTAATTTCTTTTTTTTTTTCAGTGATTGGATTCTCGCAGTTACGTTTGGCTCTATCTTCAATGTCAAGCTGCGATTTATTACATGTTCATTTGATTTTTCTGAAAGCATCATCATCTTCCTCCCTGATTTTTCTAACAGCCTCACCTCCCTCTGCTTGGGTAGGTTCAGGGTTGTTTGCTGAGCACTTTTTGCCACAACGCCAACCATTCAGCTGGCAGCTTCCACTTTTACAGGCTAAGGCAAAGCAAACAATTTGTCAGTTCAGTTGAAGAATGACTGAAGCATGAAACTTGTTTTTGTTTTTGTTTTTTTTTTTTTTTAAATTTGTGAGTCATGTTGCTTATTAGGCGGGGGGGGGTTTAATATATAAAATGCAATCTTTTGATCTTACCTAATCTTCAGTTTTAATATTGCTTATACATTGATGAAGTCTACCTTTTCAAAGGAGCGTTGGAAGGGTTAATCAGTGTTTTTAGTGTAGATTACCTCTCAGCTTCTCGGGGGCTTAACTTGCACCTGACTCTCACAGTCCCGTAGCTTTTCCTTCCTTCAGTGCAGGTCTGTGCAATGGCAGGGGTGGGCTTTTACGGAGCTTAAAGCATCAGGACTTAATGTTCTTGTGGTAGTATAAAAAAATTAAGCGTGTATACCTGAAATGGAAAAGCTTCCCACTCCAAATCTCAAACCCATTAATGATGATAGCACTTTTGATTACAAACTTGCTTGCTGGACTGAGAATGGACGTTTTGGTACTTGAAGCTCACAGGTCTTATCTTTCAGGACCACCTTACAGGAAAAACAATGTCTGGATGTTTTTGAGCTTTTCCTTGAAAAAAGATGCCAAACAAACACAAAACCAACAAAAACCCACAAACTTTGCAGTTAATGGCAGTGTCAAAACGTGCCTTCAATCTGTTGTGGCTATTACAGGATATTTGCCAGCTGAGGATCAGTCACTGTCAGTAGTCACTGCAGACATGGGCTAATTTAATTTAATTAAGCAAGAATGCAAGAAGCTTAACTTCAGGCTAGTCACCTCATATTTGATGTGACTAAACATTTTTTCATGGATGTATGCCAGCTGGCCTGCAGTAACTTGTGTAATATTATCCATACTGAAAGCAAGAATCTACTTTTTGGTGAAGTACAAGTTAACATGAGTAGAAGTGATAGAGTCTGACCCTAGAGCAACCTAGAATTATATTTGAGAGGGTTAACAAAACAAATTGATAAGTTAATTTTGTCTAAGCTGCTTCTATAATTGCATCAGATAACGTGTTTCATGCTTACAGCGCACAAGCGATGACAATTACTCCGTCTGAGAAACCACAATGATTGGATCTATTGATAGGCCCTTCATGGTCCTTAATGTAATTGATCGCAGTACTCAATCCAGAATACGTACTCTCTAATCCTTCCTAATATTTAGGAGAGAAACACTAAAAATATTTTTGCATAAAGCAGAGGAAACCCAAATTTTAATATAAACCTCCCCATTTTAGGTGAAATTAATGAAATCCAGTGAGACCAAATAGGAGGTATAGAAGTTACATTGGGAAGGGCAAGAGGGAAGCAGGACACTGACTGAAATACACAGATCATTTGAAACTGGTCAAAGAAGATCTAGTGGTGCCTGATGCAATCCATCATTCGTAGGAGGAACAGGATATATCAAGGACAGAGAATGTCACATGAGAATATATTAAAGAAAAATAAGAAAAATGACCCCTCTACCATATCTGTTTTTCAGCCCAGTGCTGTAATAAGGATTAGATACGTAAGCTTTTTGAAAGCTAGCTGTCTGTTACAGGAAAGGATAACCCCCACACCCATTGCATCCTGTTAAAATACCCACATATTAAACTGTCGTAAGTGGAAAAATCGTAGGGCCCCACTAAAAGCTCAGGCACATTGCTGTAATTCCAAAGAAATTCCACCAAAGCAAAACAGAGATGCATAAGCATATGTAAAAAAATAATCGAGCCTTAAGACCCCAGAGTTTTTCTTGTTATTTATCTTGTCATTTATTCCTCACTAAAAAAACCCAAAAAAACGAAAAAAAAAACAATTATGAAGAGCAATAATTAATTTTTTGTTACAACAAGCTTGAAGAAGAAAGCATACTAAAGAATAAGTATTAGTAAATAGGCTATGGTTTTATTTCCCAATAAGACCTTCACAAAAACCATACGAGGTTAATGGCATCTGAGATGGATTGGTGATGACAAACACATGCCAAAGTATTTGAACAGCTACCAGCTCTGTGTTTGGTTCTGTACTTGCTAATCCTTGTTTCACAATTCCTGCGTAGAGATGAAAAAGGAAATGATTAGCTTTAATTACATTGTTACAGGTGGTTAGGGAAACTAATTTTACTAGTCACTGCATCTTGCAACAGAAGGTTGCAAGACAGTGTTCCTGTTTTCCTTATATTTGGACTCAAAATAGGTTTGGCTGGAGCTGGACATTCAGCCTGCAGAGCTGGAGTGCTCACTATTTTTGGTGCTAGTTAAATGTCTGCTGGATCTGGAGCTTTACAACAAAGGCAAGTCTTCAAAGTCAACCTTAAGGGAAAGTGCTTATGTCAGAATGAGAGCAGATCCGATTTCACCCATGTGTCTACTCCTCTTCTGTGGTTTAATGGTACCTGACTTCAACTCTCTGTAAACAAACATAGCAACACACAGTTCAGTGCAGTAACACTGCATTTAGTTCTCTTTTAAAGTTGTTTGTACTTAAGACTTTCCACATAATTCAGATTAAGGGTAATGCATGAGCGCTATTTCTGAACTGAGAGAGCTGAGATGAAGCACTGCTGTCCTCACAACAAAGCGTGCAACATCTCAGTGTTTTCTAATATAGATAGGACTTGTTTTCAAAAGAGTTAAATATTCTAGATTTTTCCTGATCCTGGTTGTCCAAGATTGTCTAGGTGGTTTTTGGCATGTAGGAGATACCGATGCTTCCTTTTTTAATGTTTAATTTAGTCTTTAACACTAATGAGCAATTTTGTCATGCTTTCTGTTTACTGTATGATTAAACTGTTCTTGCTCACTTGATAGATTTTTTTTCCCAAGTGCTCTTGACTTTGACTGAATCATTCAATTGGTTGAGAGGCAATCCACTTCGAAGATATTACATTTTGAAAATATTCTCAATTTAAAATTGCTCAATAAATGTGTTTCTTTAGGAAGTTTATGTTCTTTCTATTACTTTAAAGTACCGAGATTACTAATCATTATGCTGTTCCATTTCATTAAATTTAATTGATTTCAAACATTTGAGAAAACACTTTACTCCTACAACTACTTCAGAAGCCTCTAACAGCAGAGTCTAAATCATGATTTTGACAGAATAGGTTTTATTTTACCTTTGTGGTTAACCTGTCCTTAAGCTTCTACATTTAACAGTTTGATTACATCTTTCATTGTTGGTGTCCTGTTTTTAAAGTGATAGACAAAGTTGAAAGAATTGCATTTCCCCAGAACAAGTGAACTTACCTAAACAAGGACTCTTGAATGCTGACAGAAATATAAAGTGAGGGAAACAGAGAGGGAAAAAAACTGTCTGATGTACAAGCATATAAAACAAACAAGAATCCTCCAAAAATTGCAGAAAACAAAATGGTTTACCTAACGTTGGGTAGAAAAATAGGTTTATCAAGTGTCAATCATGCAGTTTAGCAACTGTTTCTTGTCTCATCAATACTTTTGCACAAGCAAATATATTTACCAATTCAAGTGGATGTTTTCTTGGACATACTTGAATAACAAAATATTGTGATCAGTAGGATGAAGAATAGTGGTCTAAATGGAAAAAGCAGTTAAGGAAGAACAGTGTAATCTAGCTGGTTTTGGAAACAATTTGCTGAAAATATAAGGATATGGATGAAGTTTGCCTTCTCTTTTAGTGAAATGAAGCTTATGTGTTGTCTCTCTGTCTGTCTATCTCATTCCTTCCACTTGTGTTCTTTTTTGGCCAAATTCTACCAAAAGCGACATACATATAGCTGTTCTGTCAGTAGCCTGAAAATAGGCAGCTGGATACAGGAAAAATCCTCTGTTACTGTGCTTTCCTCATTCTCTGTCTCTCCCAGTCCTTTTGGGAAGGAAATGCTGAAAGCAAATCCATATTGGAGAGTGAGAACCTCAGTATGGGAAAACAGGAGCTTGCACCTTTTTAGACATCAGGGAATCTGACCATTAGACACAACCCATAGGAAACCAGGCCTCATTAGTTCTGCAGCCCACAGGACTGTTTTTCTAATGTAAAGAGGCTCAGCTGTGCAAGCAATTTTTTTTTCTGAGACTTTCAATCTGGATGCATAGTTTTGGGGTATATGACCTAAGGTATTTTGGACCTGATTTCCGGCAGCGAAGGAAATTTCCACGGAGTTAAATTGTTGTGCATTTGATATTTCTAAAACTCTCATTCCTTGTGCAACAAGCTGGGAAATACTGGCAGTGTGTGTTCCATAGATTTCAATGTCACATTAGAAGCTCTGATGTAAAGAGAGCTTTAAAACACCACTCACTATTTTATTAATACTGGTGTATTCCTTAATACTTTTTCCTGAGGCTATCAGAATATTTTAATGTCCCATCACTCCTGCAACATACAGAAGGGTCATAGAGCGATAATTTTCCCATGGCAGAAATGCCTTTGAAGCAAAACAAAGCAGTATTTAACACTTCAGAGCAACTCTCAAAGGCAGTTTACGATAGTCAGTGAGAAAGAGTACTAAATCTTGTTGCATCTGCCAGAGGAATGTAGGCCAGGAAGATGCAATTATCTGGCTAGAAAGTTTAAAAGATAGTGAGTTTAGCACCCTGTTCTTGTATCAAAGATCCACAAAGTTTTTAGAAACCACGGATGAGAAGACCGTCTGTCTTATTTCTTCTTGGAAAGAGAGAATCCCTGTGAAGGTTACTGATTGATAGCGTTCTGTTCGAGGTGCTGTGCAGTATTTGCTTGCTCAGTGTTACCCACTTCCTATTGTAATAGAGGATTTCTGGAGATCAAGGGAGGTCATGAGATCAGCGTAAAGTACTGTAACAAAAATCTTCCAATAAATGAAACTGTATTTTGAAGCTAACATCAAGGAAGAAACTGTCAAAAGCAGTGAACTAGGAACTGGCCACCCAGTAATACAGCATCTTGACGTTGTATCTTTCATCTTACTGTATCCCAAACTGTTTAAAATCATAACAAATGGAAATCTCCTTATTTTATGCAGCTGCTTGGGAGATGCAAAAATATAGACGCAGTGGGAGCATGCACCCTTGCTATTTAATATTACATTTATTACGTCTAGCTTTAAGCGTTGGCAATACTACTCTGTTATCTGTGATTTTTTATATGACTTTGTTCACAACAGTATCTGAGTATGTTCATAAACTGCAGGCTAAAAAGCTGACCTGTAGTTCATTTTTATTTTCTTCCCAGGGGAGAAGAGAGTATGAATGTACATGAATGACTGAAATTTATAGCCAAAGTCTGCTTTATAGTTATTGTTCTAATAGTTGTTTTAATATTATTATCAACAAAGGTATCCTGTTGTGTGCTTGTGCACATCTTTGGCACAAAAAGATGTAAGAAAGCATTTTATACTCAGGGTGGAAGCCAGTGAGGGCTCTGGACGTTAGTTCATAAGAAAGTCCGTTAAAGAGTTTCAGACCAGCCAGTGGAAAAATGGTATCTATTGCTTGGGCAAGATTTATCCTTACTTTCAAGTGCTCTGTTGTGCCAGAAGAGCAAAGTTGTATACCATGATTTTTATCAAGGGGTTTATGTAGACATTTTATGTGCTAGCTATAGATAGCTGAAAACTTGCGAATATTGGCTGCTTTGCCCTGAAACTTAACTCTGTCCACTGAAAAGAATGTAGAAAGCCAAGGACAGCTTTTATATGCTTTTGCTAGTCCGTAGTTCTTAGAAAATGATGCACATTTAGTAACAGTAAACATTTTCATAAGGGATAGTGATACCACAAGAGAAGAACAGAGGAACATTATGTGGCTGTTCAGAAGCAGCGCAATAGCGGCATGTGGCAATGAGCCTTTTTGATAAAATAAAGATCATTGACTTTTCCTGTAGTTTGGGAACCGGAAAAAATGCACTGGTTTTATTAGGTAGCATGTCTTAATCATGGGTCTGAGTTGTGATATGTTCAGTTCTGACTACTGCTTCCAGATCAAACCTGAGCTGTGGTAGTCTGTGTATATAGTGAGTCAAAAAATGTAGTGAATTCCAGCTGTAAGTGAAATTCAGTAAGAGGAGCTGGTCTTCAGTAAAGCTAATATTAAGTCTTTATCAGTCACTGGTATTTTTTCACTTGTGTGTGCTATTTACTCAAATGAGCATTCAGCTTGTGGTCTGATTACTTAGCAGAGCCTTTCCAACAAGAAAAGAGGTGGAAGCCCTGCTGTACCACCAGCACTTAGCTTTTGGGGCCTTAGGAGAGCATGCATAAATACTTTTAATGGCTTTAGTGTGTTTTCATTGGGGAGCATCAAAACCAGCGTAAGCGGGATGAGTCAGAGACAGCAGCGGAGGCTTTGTCTGCACAGACGGGTGCAGACAGTCATGCGTTTGATCTGCTTGCACACGGAGCTGTCTGAATGGAAGCCAGCTCCGTCCTGGAAGCCATAAAGACACGTTAATACATTGCTGCGTTGGAGCTTATAAGCCTTACCAGTGCTAGGGCTACTTTTGTTTCAATAACCTCTCCATAACTGTTTTTTTAATGAAGTTGCTCCCATGGTTTGTTCCAACTACTATATAAAATACTCTCTTTTAACAGGACCACAAATCACTGATTCTCAAAGAGAGAAAACGTGCAATGTTTTATATGCTGCCGGACCTACAAAGTGATCAGTGGTTATTATGATTTGGAAAGTTTTATCAGCTTCTGGATCTACAGGGGAAAAAAACTTAAAATTCAGTGCAAGACCCTGGTCTGGTAGGAGTGCACAGAAGTGAGATAAACCTAGCAACCGTGACAGTTGTTCTAGTAAACAGCTAGAGATAATAGACAGTTTTCTGTTTAAAGTATCTGGAGGGATCGTAGCACTGTATGACATGGCTGCAGGCTCTAATTTTGTGCTCTGTGTTAATAGCAGGCACGATTTGGAGCAGCCACCCGGCATCCAAAAATTTGGTACCCTGCCACAGCAGTTCCTCTGTGTACCCCTGTGCCAAGGGTAGGGGTGGCAGGGAGGAAGAGACCAAGCATAGAAGCTTGAAGTTTCTTTATGAGGAGGCAACGTTAAGATAAAAAAAAAAAAAAAAAAAAAAAAAAAAAAAACGGGGAGTACTGATTTGNTTGTTTATGAAAGGTCAAATCTAAAAAAAAAAAAAAAAAAAAAAAAAAAAAGTATAAAAAAGCAGGGAGGATGACAGAGTGAGTGTGATAAAAACAGAGAGAAAAAAAGATGTGAACTAAAAGAATAAAATGATATTGTCATAACACCCACAGGCCTCCCTTCTGGAAAAGACAGGGAGTAATTGTCAGGAGCTAAACTCAGTGTGCTGCAAACTCTGTCTCAAACTATCATTAATAATCTTGAGAAATGAGTCTGGAGGATAGAAACGAAACTGGCAGTATTTCAGAGGCAGAGTCGACGTTGGCTGTCATCCCATTGAGAGACATACCCTGTTAGGGCCTGTTAATGTTGCACTCCTGTCAGAGTGACATATAACATTACATGTTAAACAAGTGGCAGACAAGACAGCGTGGAGGCAAATTGTTCAGCAGATGGCACAGCCTACTTTACTTACCATCTGAAGTTAGAAAATAGAGCAAATGCCATTTTTCGCATTCACTCTTTCATTCTTTCCAACTACTAGTCTGGGTACTGCTCAGCAACTTCCTTTGTTGTGGCTGTTGAGACAAGAGGAAATTCCCAGTATGATTATAATATGACATATTTCAAGCAGAACACTAATTGTGTGTGTATACACATACATGCATATTGAGTTAAAATTTCAGCGGTGTTGGATATAAGTTTCTGATCCCTAGTGAGGGAATACTTTGGGAGTATTACATCTCCAGATATCTGTTTTGAGCTGCAAACCACCTGTAGCTCATTGTGTCTCCTTTCTTTTTAAAGCCTCACAATTTGTAGACACACTAGACTTACACCATCTGCCCACATTCTTAATCCTTGAAGGAGAAAAATTTTCTTTGGGAGCTGGGAAAAGAATAGTTAAGCAGCACAATAATTGTCTCTGACAGAGTTCAGTTCCCATTCTTCTCAAGTAAATTATGGTATTCTCATTGACTTTGGTGGTGTTGGACTGTGCTCTTACAAACCAATCAACTGACTTCTTAGGAGAAAAAAAAAGAGTCATCAACCATCAGCTTGGGACAGTCTGAATGGAGCAACAATTTGAATCTAAAGAGGTCTTCATATGGATCACCTTCTAGATACTCCTGGTTCAGTTTCACAGTTATGTTGGCTTTCTTCCTTGTAAGAAAGGGATGGTGAAGGACAGGCTATTGCTGTGCAAAGTGACAGACGGGAAAATGCCATAATTTGTTACTTAGTAAGGGTAGTATGTTTGGTGCTCTTCACACACAGACAAGATAGAGTCTCTTCCCTAAGGAGTTTACAGGCTAACTGGAAGAGACAGTAATGTTCAAATATCTTTTGGTCATTCAGAAGAAATCCCAGTCAGAAATCCCAGTCAATGGTTTGAGAGGACTTAGTAAGGAAAAGTGGAACCAGTAGTAAAGTATTTTATGTTCTGTACAAGGAGAAGAAAATAGGAAAACCCCCTCTTCAAAAGAAGAGTATTCAGAGTCACACTGGGTAACCAAAAAGTATCCTGCCATGCATGATTTTCTTGGGTGGTGCTTAGGAGTTTATGGGCTTACCCTTCAGCAGGATCCAACTCTGTGTATTACAAGACCAAAAAAAAAAAAATAACCTGAGAGTATTTGATTAGTGTGCAGTAGCTTAAGTCATGCCTATCCAGAAGTTCATTGATAATGTTCTACTTTTGATTTTCTTTTTAGAAGACTTAGTAATATACATAACAAAATTGTGATTAAGCAAGCACAGGCATAAAACTCAGTTCTATAATAAGCCTCAGTTTAGTGGGTTTTTTTGAAGGGCCATGTAGCATTAACTTTTTCACTGCAACTTTATATAGTTGACCACAAAATAAAAATATTTCTTGTCACACATGAAAACATATCTATTGAGAGATAAGCATAATGCCTTCTCTTATGTCTAAAGTACAGGAGGTCCCTTTTCCTGTGATATAGTGAATACTTTATGATTTAGCTTGCATTTCTAGCTTCTTACCAACAGTTTATCTTGGGGGGAGGGGGGGGAAAGTGAAAGCAGTGAGAATTGTTATTTGAATTCATGTAATTTTTATAACTCTGCCTGTTTGTTTGGTAGATGGCTTCTGTTTGCCAGTCTGATCTGTTGCATAACCCAGCTGGCAGGTCCAGTGTATGTCAGGTGTAAGTTTGTGTTTGTTACCTAAAATATGTACTAAGTTTGTATAAAAATCTGAGGCTATTTTCTTAGCATCAGCTGGCACTTTACAGATTTGGAAAATTCTCATCCCTTTGTTATTTTACTGTAGTTATAAGATTGTGTGTGTGTATGTGTGTGAGAAGACACAATTGTGAAAATCTTTTTATGGTAGAAATGGGCTTGGTTTTGGAAACACCTTTCAAAAATTTTTTCTCAAAATTTCTTCTTCAGTATCATTCATGGCTCATAAAACATAGGTATGAAATAATGCATTTAATATTTGCAGGAATTTAGTATACCATTAAAATCATAGGTTGATTTTCAGTGGTGACATAACACTTTTAGTGCACAATAAATCTACTTAACAGCACTGTTATGCATTTCAGTTATTCTCAGCAGTCCACAAACTCCTCGGGTATTTCATGTGCAGAAATTCAATTTGAAACATGATGATTTTTCTGTTTTATTCCCTGGTGATAATCATCAGAAACGTAACTGAATACAGATATATTTCAGAGATTTTTAAGATACTGGGCCAAATATTGCTCTCATCTTAACAAATTACTGAATATAGATATTTGTGTTAAAGTCCAGGGACCCATCAAAGATGGGAACTTTCAATGTGTAGGTATTATGAATCCTGTATCAATGTAAACAAAATTTCTATTTCCTTTTACCACCAAGAAAATTCACACACCAATTTGACAACTATGTTTTAATGAACTACTTTCTACCTGTGGCTGCTGATAGAGTCGTAATTTCTATCTATTCCTCTTTATTGGTCTTGACCCTGGTTTGTTATAACTCAGTACATTCCAGCTCTTTATAAAACTGTTTATTTGGCTCTGCAATATGTCTGTTAATAACCAGCTGCTGTTTTGCTGTTAATGTTTCTGAATAACATGAAATGTATGAAAAGAAAGACAAATGGCAGTTGTAATTATTTTATAGTTTAGAGGAAACAGCCTGAAATTGTTATGGTTATTTTTACATGCGAAAATTTTGGAGAAGAATATTCACAAAGGATGATATAAAACTCCCTAGACTCTTGCTACAATTTAATTCGGAAAGATAGACCTGATGTAGCTCTTCTAAATGACCCTCTGCCTTTTTGGATTGAATATAGAGGGAGAGATTAGCCTTATTAGGATAATGTTGGCCTTTATGAACAACCCTCACAGAGATTAATAGGGATGAAAGAGAAATAAAGCACTAATAAATATGTAAGCTTCTTCCAAAAAGGTCTTAAATAGGTCTTGTTTTTCTAAACTATTAAGAAAACCGTTACGTCCATCAAGGCCAATTCAATGGCAGATGCTCAGTTTCCCAAAATGAGGTCTTATAGAATGTAATAGTGACGATATTGATCTCCAGGGGTTTTAAGTAATTCTGTGTGGTTTTCCATTCATTCAGTAGGGCAATTAAAATAATTTTGTGAAGTTAAATTTCACTTCAGCTCCAATTTCCTTCACAAGTTCTGTCCTTTCCAAAACCCACCACTACTCTTTTGGCTACTTGACAGTAGCTTTTTGGATATTGTCACACTGAATACTGAGACTACTGGACCTATGTAACAGACCTTTGAAATGGAGGGATCAAAATATGACCATTCTCAGGAGCTTATCTAAGAGTTTAACACAAGAAAAACCCCATGTAGCTGATGTGGAGCCGCTACGTGTGTGAAAACCCTTGGTGAATGGCAGAAACAGAATGAAAGGATGCCCAACCCCTTGCCCTGAATTTTGGTGGCAAAATCCATTGAAAATATGAGAAAACACCTACAAATAAAACTAAGCCCAAACACTCAAACAGACATGATGATGAAAACAAATTATGTTAATAACTGCTTTCAGATAAGGGATCAAGGAAAGCAATCAAAAGAAAAGAAGATTAATTGTTTTATCTCAAGATTATCTGCAATCAATTGTTGATAGAATCACAAAGGGTGTTTCAAAGCTGTGGTTTAATTAAGAGATAATCCAGAATTATCACATTTAATTATTTTGTAAAGGTCATTATGTTTTTGGTCTTTTTCAGAAGTATAACCACAGTGAAGTGGGCTATTAGAACAGAAGAAAAAGAACATGTTCCTTCACTGGGTAAAACAACACTGAGCAACTAATACTGATGTATGTGAACAACTGATGTTCTTTAGATAGACCATTTACAAACTAAGTTGTCACGTTCTTGAAGAGCCAAAAGTACAAGTAATTAAACTGGATGATTCTGGATTATTTTACGCAATCCAGTGTTTAAGAATGGTTGTTACTGCAGAATCAGTCTGATCTTCAATAATCTCTAGACTAGGCAATTAGTCGTTTTACCTCACATGTGTGATTGATGGCTACTTTGAAGCAGGACTTATTTTCAATACTACTTCTTTCCCCTCTACCCTTTTCCCCTGGTAGTTAATTTAAAGGTTTTCAAATAAAGTAATCAGAATATCTTGTAAACTAATTATGATGAGATGTGTGCTTTTATTTTTCTTCCCAAATGTTGGCTTTCAGCATCTCCTGGAAAGTCCCAAAGCAGTTCTAATGTTTATTTGCCTGTTCTTTTCTCGATGTCTCTCAATATCGCAACATATTTTTCTACTGAATATTAAAAAGCAACATTAATCATCCAACAGTAAGGAGAAGAGATTCAGCTGGTATAAGCAGGCTCCATTGATTTCAATAGAGCTGTGATAATTTATGACATAAGATCATGCAGTAAATAGCCTATTAAATCTAAATGAAATGTATAGTTAATTGCACATGGCATATGATTTATAGCACTATTTGTTCTAAGAATTTCTTGACATGATATCATTACTATTTGGCAAAACATCTAAAATTTGTTGTTGGAAATTTGACTTCATTTTAACCATAGCCAGTGAATGTCTAAATAGAGTAAGCGGTCATAGCAAATCTGTTCATTTTGTTGCCTAATCTGTGTTAAATGTAAAGTATTTGTTGTATTATTATTTTAATGCTAGATAATAATGAAGTACAGTTTATAAAAGAATGCTTTTAAATTTCTTCTTGGTTTAAATTTAATTGAATGAACTGCTAATGCTCTGTTCACTTTGATGAACCCATTCCACATCAGAAGCCTGATTCCTCAGAAAACCAAGGCCAGTAGTAAGTAGAAACAACAATTGCTTTAACTCTAATTTGGTTGTGTAATTACTGAAGTTGTATTGCAACATATTCCGGACATTTGCACAGTTTGTTATTTTAACTGGATGCCAATTTTCGTTTTGCGTCAGAATAATCATCTTCGATAGACACATAAAAGTGGAACAGAAACATTTAGCATTCTAAAATCAGGCCTCTGGTACCAGGATCTGAAATACAGTCATGAGAAGCAAATTGCTATTTGCAAAGCAAGAAACAACAGCCAGATTGTTTCTTCTTCACTTACTGTGCACAGTGTGTGTTGGCACTACATTGCAGTAGCTCAGAAATCTCAAACTGTCAGGAAAAACAAACCATGCCCTACAGACAGAATAGAAGGGTGAAGAAAAAGCACAAAAAGGAAACCAGGAATTCATCTTCATTTAACAAAAGCATGCTATATTTGCCAAGAGTGTGGTGGAATCTCCTTCTCAGTGATGAGTCGCGCATTCCCAGTTTGTCCTTTTTATGCTGCTATTCTGTCTTGTTTTGGCTTACAGTACTAAACTTGATTTAACGGGCAGTGAAACAAAAAGGGAAGGACATCATTCACATTGATGGTCCTTAATTGCATTCTAGTCTGTTTGTTTTAAAGATTCTCTTTCATATTAGGAAATGAAAAGGTATTCTGATTATCCAACAATCCAGAATTGTTTCTTATTTGCATGTCTTTTCTGCATATTTTTAAGACAGTTTGGTTTTACAGAATGCTGTCTTTGCTCTTATTTTTAACGAGTTACTATTTCTTCATTAGACTACTTTGTTTTTTATTAATTTTCCAGCAAAATTAATATTATCCTGAATATCACCAATTCGGAGGTCTGACTCATGTAATGCAGTAACTGACAGGTTTGCACCTCAGCTTTATTCCATCACTTCATAAAACCAGGCCAATCTTTCAATGCTGTAGGGTTTTCCTTATGAATTTTGTGCTCTGGATAAACTTGATTTGTTTTCCTCTGCTTTTTTTGTCTATGTATGATCTTGCATACTTGCAGCTATACCTAGATCTAGCACCGGCCTAACTGTGTAAATGAAAAACTGACTGATCAATGCAATAGGTTGCAGAACTCCATTTCATATGCCCAGTCTCCGTAAAGAACACACAGGAAGAGTCAAGTTCTTCAGCATGTCATCCAAAACACAGTGTGGCTGCTGGGAAGCTGCCAAATACCTGACGCAGGGGAACGTAGAGAACAACCTGCACCTGGGGCTTTCTGAACGCGCATGCATTCCACGGTGCTATGAGCAAGTTCTTTCCTCTTCTCATTGTTGAGCCACAGCCTGAACTTTGGTCTTGCATCCTTTCTTGCAAGGAGCTGTAGTGCTCATGCTTTTCGTGTCAAGGAAGATGAGAACACGACGCTGGTGCCAAGCCTTCAAAATTGATTTCTTTCTTGGGAGAGAATTGTGCAGGCAGAGGCAATCCTGGGCATTGCTCAACTGCAGGCTCTTAAGCAACATCAGATCCAAAATGAAGTTGCCAAAGAAGTTTCGTTTTATTTTTCTGAGCAGGAATCTGGACCCTCACTTAAAATTTCATCTGGTTTTTTCTTAACAGTAATTTCAATGTTGTAAGTCGGCAACATGGATGATAAAAGAGCTTGGCAAAGCCAACAAGTAACTTTTCCTATTGTATATTCAAGACATATAGCCTGTCAACAGCTCTAATGCTTTTTTTGCCTGGTGGGGCTCCCTCGCTGCCCTGAGTATGGGTTGTTGTAACATCCATCCTGCACGTCCCTGGCAGTGCCAGGCTCGATGCCAGCAGTCTGCCACCACGCTCGGCACAGCAGGGAATCAATATGAGATTCAGGGAGCTTTAAAGTTCAGGTGAGGATGGACCCCACTGTCTTATACGTCTGCTAAGAACTATCCCTAAAACTCATTTTAGAACAAGTATGAATTTCTTCCAAAACAGTGCTGTAGGCCCAGACAAATGTAATGTTTTCTAAAGGAGTACTGACAGAGGTTTTAAGTAAGCAAACAGAAGCACATGTATAAGCTGAAAATTTAAACAACAGTGGTTGGATTTCTGTCTGCTAAACCATTTCCTCGGCCTGTTCTTCTGGCTGGTCACCACAGTCCCACGATCGATTAGTAAATCTGTGTGTTACAGGCGGTTTCTGTACACAATCTCTTTTGTAAGTATAACACACTTTATATGAAGTCATTGGCTGTTGTTGACTGCAAAAGCTGAAGGAAAAAATGAAAAGAGACAAACAAATATTACCATCTAACTTAAATTCTTAACCCAGCTTGTTCTAGTATACATAATTATGTTTTCCATCCACTATGATCCATTAGTACTTAATTTAAACCTTTTTTTCCATGGGGTGAAAACAATTTTCCTTTGAGGCAAATCCCTCCCATCACCTGCAGCTAGTTCGTTTTCTCTTTTTTTGTCTCCCCATCTTGCTCTCAGGTCAGCCACCTAGTTAACCCCTTGTTTATTTATTTTATTTGTAGGTGTGGAGTGCCGGGATCAGTGGGGGTTCTCACAGGGTGGTGGGACAAACCTTGACTGGTAAGACCCTTCCCTGCTCACCCCTAATGATGGAATGCGAGGACTCAGCCAGGAAGGGGCTGCCCTTGGTGCTGCTATCGCCATGGTGTCCCCATGCCCCATAAATGAGACTTGCAGGAGCCGGGGATGGTCTCATGGCCCTTACGACAGACGAGTAATCAACTGTTCATCCTTGCAGACCAAAAATCTCGCAGTCTAGTTGCCTGTCTCGTTAAGTCTTGAATCCCTCACACTTGTGGCATCATTTAAATGAATTATTTTCTAGATAGTCATCAAAGCGACACAGCTCTGGATTTTCTAAATTATAATTTCACAGTATGTATACGTGATTGATGAGAGCAAATGGAATTAAAGGCATTGAAGGTTTGCAGAAAGCTTCTAAATGAACTACTCGATCATTTTGATCTGGATCGAGATCTGGAAAACAACAAACGGGCAACAAAGACCGTCAAGAGTATGAAACGGCTTCTGCATGAGGAACAACAAAGTCAGCAGTCATCAGTCTGGAAAAGACATACTTGATGGAGGGGAGGGGAAATAATACAGATTTGTAGAATCCTCACTATCATACAGGAGCCCAACTGATATTTCATTCTCTTTACCACAAGATGGAAGGGCAAATCAAATAAAACTGATGGCAATGGGTTCAAAACAAGAGGACCCTTACCAAGTACAATGTGAATGCTTAAGGTTTACTTGGTGCTCAAGGAAGGACTGGCTAAGTTCAATGGAAAAAAAATACTGAGAGTTACTATGTACGCAGGAACCCCATCTAGATCAGTATGTCCCCCACTTGAAAATGGTTGGAGTTTGTGAGTGTTGCGGGGAAGTATTATTTTCATTTGCTCTTATAATTGTCTTTAGATAATCATATGTGTCTACTGTTGAGAGCAGGGTACCGGCCTAGATGACACTTCAATTTAATGTGGTATATTGTTCTTATTTTCTTATTTTCTGTTGCTTTTTTATTTAAAGGATAAAATAAGGGAGATAACAGAGCTGTAGAATACATAAAAACTCCTAAAAGGTGCTTCACCATAAATTAATTAAAAAAAATGGACCCTTCCCTTAATAACTCCTGAATATTTGATATGTTGTTGAGAACAGTTTGGAATGATGGAAACATCCCACAAAGAAAATGTAATTACTCTGCTTTCTTATAAACTCCCAGATTGAGGAGTCCAGTCTGACTGGAGCATATGATTTCAGATAGCTTATACATTTTACAGTTTGCAGTATTGATATTAAATGAGAAATAGCTTCATTGTCAGGAGCAACTTGGAGTTTGAATAATGGTGGTGCCGAAGTAGAAAAAAAGCACCTGTTTGGTACCAAAATCAAAAAAAGCCCTGCTAGAATTAAACGAAGAAAAGAGGTTTCATGATATTTCAGTGTAACAGCTTATCCTTCTTTCCTCTTCTACTCTTGAGATATATCCGAGTTTCCTCCTGTTGCTCATTGTCATCTCTCTGCAGGACTATGATAGAGTGCCACAACAGTTTCCCTCCTGTTATCCCCCTGAAATAGATACACAATTTACATAGAAAATATGATGGTTTATTTTCTGTATGTGCTTTTAATTTACTGCTGTGTGAATGTGTAGTAAACAATACTGTGGTGTTGTTGCCTGGGCTGTAACTATATCGGTATAATTTTAATTTTTTCCTTTAAATTGTTTCTATGTACTTCTCACAATAACTTTTCATTCTGAAGAATAACTACAAAAGATTTAGCAAAAATGCAACTGTCTGTCATAAATGCAACCAAAACACAAATGAATAAAAGCTCAGATAAAAATCAAATGTGTTTTTAGTATTGTACTCTGCTTCCTTAGATAGTAAATGTGCATTTTAATGAAAGTAAAATGGATGAAACAATTAAGCTAATCACTGAATGAGACAACCCTTTCCAGAGAATCTTTGGTCTAAAACTTTAAAATAATTAAATTAAATCACATCAAATTAAATTAAATTCTACTGGGTGCCTAATATGATTATGGTTCTTGCTTAGGAAGTAATACTCTGTGTATCATGTGAATAAAGGCAATATTGGCCTTATATATACACATGAAAACTTGTAGTTTCAGCTCTGCTTTCACTGGAAATGTTGGATGTTACTCATTAGTGAATGCTGAAAATGGCACTGTCAGATGGGGTGGCTGAGGTTTTTCCCAGAATGGGGGTAAGCAGAACTGGCAGTTAACGAGCTGATCCTGTTGAGTCCTACAGCTTCTGAAGGGATGTTCACTGAACGAGTAATCATTCAGTGAACAGGCATTTTAAGGAGCAAAGCTAGTACAGATTAGCCCCAAATGGGCCCTTTATGCTTACTTCCACATCTGTAACTCAACTGCAAGCCAAAAAAAGCATTGCATAAATCCAATTACTGTTTGAGGTGTACATGCAATGAAACAATTCGGACACTTAGGAAGCATTAACTCTTGCAGTCCAAAAGAAAGAGGACCAATTACCTTCCTGTGCTCGTTAGAAGGCTGTGAGGAAAGAGAAGTTCTGTCTTGGAATAGGGAGTCTTTAAGATGCTGCAGTGTTAATTGCTAAAGTGAGCGTAAGTCAGTGTGCTGCTCTGTGGTTACACTTTTATCTCTACAAGCTAATTGTTAGGACAAATGTCAGCATTTTTGTGTCTAACTGAGCATCGAAAAATGTGTGCATGTAATTGGTACTTACAATTATTGCAAGTGCAGAATTGTGCCCATAAAATTAGAGTTCTTCTAAAACACCTAGCTCAGCAAGAAATTTGTTATATGAAATAAAATTAAAAACTCCTAGCACATCTCAGATCTTATCATAGAAGGCACCATTTAAGGGTTCCTAGCAAGTATTTTAGTGGAATTACGCTTTGACTGTCGATGTCAGGCCCTAAATGGTGCAGTGGAAGATGATGTTGAAGGAAGTCACCTTTCTGAGAGAAGCTGGTCAGGAATCTTTGAGCAAATGCTTTCTCTCAAAAAATGATGATTTGTCAAGACTAGTATTTTTACTGGAATTATATGTTTGAACAAAAAAAAATAAAATCAGTCTGGACTTTTGTGTCAAGGAAAATTCCTGCATAGTCCAGTGGTTAGGCAGGATGTAGGAGACCTAGATTAAAATCCTTGCTTTAATCTTATTCCTTGTAGTCCAAAGAAGATTTAATTACTTATGGAAAGCGGGACAGTTCAAACAATTGAATTAGTGTTGCTGAATTAAGACTGAGGACTAGAGCCTGGATTTCATACAAGGCAGTCTACAGACTATTTATAGATGGGGGAAAAAAAGGGTTTTAGTGCAGATCAGGAATTTCTGAAATCTTTCCTTGCCCTTATAAGAAGCAAATCCAATTCTGTTTTTTATCTGGCTGAGGTCCAGGTCTGAGTGGAACTATGCTGGACTAAACATCTAACTCAGAGCTTTCAATGTGGTATTACTACAATGAAATCTTTTTACTGTGTCCAAAAAATGGGATGTAGCAGGGCAGAAAGGAGAACGTTGTCAGGCAAAAGAGTATCATCAGTTATTTATTTCAAAATTACTTTGCTTCACAGGTCACAAAATACTGGGAATGAGAAAGAGTTAAAAATACTTCTGTAAACTTTCAGTTGGGCAAGGAATACATCTGTTAGTGCAGCCAGATGGTATTTCTTTTTTCCAATACTCTTGTAACTTATTTCAGCTTAAATCAATACTTCTCCGGGAAAATAAATGATCTATTTCCACTATGGAAAGTTTATTTGTGCAGAGTAGAAAATAACATTTGTTTGTACTTTGAAGGGCACCTGTGGGAATTCTAAAGATATAATTCATATATTGTATTTATTACACTTCTACCTGAAATAAGATGGGGGGGGCAGAGGGGGGGAGNGAGAGAGAGAAAAAGAGGGAAAAAAGGAGAAATAGAGCTTAATATATTGAAATGTGTGGAAAAAATACTGACAAGGACATTAAAAATATCAACAATCAGCACAATTTCTTTTTAATCTTAGAAGATTTAGCAATAGTGGAAGGATGAGAAGATAAACGACCCAGGAAAATCATGGGAGAGAAAACATTGGATTCAGCAGCTTTATAAGTCCTGTAAGTCCTTCCTTTACAGCCCTGGGGTTGTAGTGGTGAAGTTTGCAATAATAATAGGAAAAACATTTCCAGTTTATTTTTAGAAGAAATAACTTGCAAAATGAGAATTAAATGTATTTAGAGAAGATGGCACTACGAACCCTGTTAAGCAAGCCAAAAGAGAGCAGAAGTAGTAAAAACAATCCCACATGTGCATATCACACACCAGGAGAAAGGAAGGGGTTAGGTACATTCTTCCATGCCACTAAGCTGGCAGTGGTCATGTTCAGCTGCACACTGATCATCTTTCCTGGATGATCTTACAAGCCTGCCTCAAAAGTGCTGAGTAAATAACTGCAACTTTAGATTTTCACTCAGCATAGAAAGCAGGCAGGCGTCTGATTGGAATTCTTCAGTCAATCCTCTCTGCTACGATAGATGAGCCACGAGTAAAGTCAAAGCAGTGAAACACATCATTGTTTATGAGAATTTAACAGTTAAGAGGAAAATTTCGATTCAGTGGAATGCAACCTAGCATGAAGCAGCCTGCGTAGACAGCATAGCCATAAACCCCCCTGCTTTGCCTTGATAGTCTTGGCCAAGGAGAAAATTTGAGGTGCTAAGAGATGGCATTTTTTCTTTACAAATTTAGGCTGTTTTACACCACTGTGTGTTGATAATTTCTTGTCTGCTGGTTACTTTATGACATTGCATTGGCCTGAGGAATACTATGCAGGACCCTGACCACTTTAATTTGTGGAATATGCACTGCTTTATTTGTATTGCAAGAATCAGTGTTAATATAGCTAATACTGTGACACCAGAAGTGACACCAGTGCTTTTCAATTTGCTTTCCTGTAAGGCTTCTAAGGTTACATTTACCTGTGCCAAATAAATGCCACTTCATCATATCACATCTGACATACTTTTAATTTATCCACTTTGACATTATTGCTTCTATGCTGGGTGCAAGAATTTATTATTCCATGCAAACACTTGAAAAACTCACGGAGACCAGCATGTTCTGGTCACTCATACCTTCAGCAGCCCCCCTCTCTCTTCCTCTGTCTTTCTGCTAACAATTTTCTTGTCCTTTAACTGAACTGAACTAATATACTCCACATAATAATGTATGGATTTTATTTGTAGGGAGGAGAGGTTATTTCTGTTGTTCACATTCAGAGTTCACATTACAGAGAGAGTCTGAGTGACTGAGATTTGTTTGTGGGTTTGTGTGCCATTAAAAGTATTTGAAGCTTGATAATGTGACTGTGAATATTTCTGGAAAATTTGGTGAAAATTCAAATTCTGCCAGGTATTCATCACCTATTTTCTATTGTTTTAAAAGCAGAACAGGTGCAGGAGGTGCAATACATGCTTATATGCACAAAGATCTATATGTCTGTCAATCAAAACAATGATGTGATAAACGTCTACTGTTGGTTTGGTCTACTGAACCTGACACGAGAAAGGTCTTACATCAGCGTTCAGATTTTTCTCGTTACTGATGTGAAATGTAACAGATTATATTGATCTGCCACAATCTGTCATATAGAAAATATTTTTTCTAAGTGTCTTTAGGTGTTAGAAGGCAGGCAGTATCAGGAGCTTTAGGTCTTTATTCTCATCAGGCAAAAGAATTGATCTGAAGACATCAACACCCAAGCCCTTTTCCCATGAAAGAAATGGGGAATTTTTGTACTTTTAAGTGTTTCTTTAGAAAAATAAATCATTCTCCAAGGACTTTGTGGAAGGGTAGAAGTCTGCTAAAGTTTTCTCCATTACTCAATGTTGCGAGATGGTCACCTTCTTTCTATTTGCTATATAGGGATCTCAGTTTCCTATATTTAGTATGTGATATATGTTTCAAGTGAGATATACTTTTATTTGGGAGAACAGACAAGGAAATTCCTTTGTGAGCGAATCAAAGACTGTTGAGCAACTAGTGTGCTGCTTCAGTGAAGCACTCTGTTTTTCAGTTCTTCTCTTATATGTTACCAGAACTTCATTGTTGTGGCTCTTCTACAGAGTGCCAGTTAATGCTTATTTCTTAGCACTCCTTTGCTTCTGTTGCCACACTGGAAAGGAGTGGTTCCTGTTCCAGAATGATATAAAGGGATGCATTAAGTGGACATCAGAACCATATCTTTGCTATGCCAGCTGCCAGGCCTGGTTACTGCCAAGTCATCTTTCTCAGGCAATTTCAACCATTTTGGAGACCAGATTATGCTGAGAGCATTGTCTATTTATACTTGCCTGAAATGCACGGAGCAACCTATGATTCCTTGATCATTTTTGTGTGTTTACCCGGCTAAACTTGTCTGAAATCCTAATGATCTCTTATTTTACACTTCACACACAATTGCAGTTTTATCATTTTCCAAGCAGAGATGTTTGCAGCATTTTATGTGAAATAAAAAATGTAATTTGCCTTTCTATCTTTTTCTTTATTATTTGACTCACCAGGGTTATCAGAGGTGTGAACAAGTAACTTGCTTGTGCCTCACACCGCATTTCTTGTGAATGCATATTTCTTTTTTGTTTAGCAAACTGTCAGATGTGGTGTTGATCTTCATAATCTATGGAGTTTTCTCAGGAAATCGGAGTTAATACAGTCATGCCATTTGCTTTGCCTATTTAGGAAGGTGATTAATGAATGTGACATTTACTCTGATTGTTTTGCTCTTTAAAGATCTTCTTAATAATGAACTTAATTTTTGGAGACTCCAGCTGGAACTAGCAGTATTAAGGAGCAAATTAAGTAGACTCGAGTTTCCCTGAGAGGTTTCTGAACCACAGAGTCCTGTTGCTACTGATATTATTAAGGCCTCAAAGAAGTTACGAACATTCTATGAAGCACACTAGCTCCCTGAGTGCTCAGAGCTGTATGAAAATTTTTGAGTTCATTGAAGATACTAATGGTCTGCCTCAAATTAAAGTCAAATTTTTTGAAACATTCTAGGAAGCCATTGCTGGAGCAGCTTCAGCACTTAAAATGCGGCTGAAGTTAGCTAAGAAATGAATTTCTGTAGGCAGACTCATCTACCCCACAAAGATGCCTATTGTATCACTTTTTAAAACCAGCATGTCCTACCTGGAAAGAGTTTACTCCAGAGGAATTTGACAGTAGACACTGTGATGTTGCTCTTGAGCCACTTTGTCATTCAACAAAACTGGAAGCCGGATTATGGCCAGGTTACTATTATTTATAGTATTGTTTAATACTGCCATGTTTAAGGGTAATTCTAGGAAGTCACAAGAGTCTTTTTCAAAAAATGTATCTTGAGGTGTCCAGGCTTGAGAAGTTTCACTTTTGAAAAAGAATTATATCTTGGTTTCCATTTAGTACAAGCATTAAAAAAGCTGAGAGAGAACTGGATGCTTCTCCTGCACATCCTGCCTTGATGCCGGCCTCATATATGGGAGTGAGGTTATGTTTGATACAACCTCTAAATTCCTGGTTCAGCAATATGGTAAATCTAGCTTTGGTACAACTAACAAAAGATCAAACATACACAACTCAAAAAGCTAATGTAGGATAAATTCCTTCTGCCAGACCTAATTTTTTCAAATTTTTTGGCAAATTAGGTTTTATATCAGAGTGGTATTGTCTGTTTATTCTACTTTATTCTGGATGAGATACTGGCCAGAATATCCTCTGGTTAGTTCTATGAAAATACAACCTAGTATCAAGGTTTAATTTGTACTTTTGGGTGCACAAACCTAGTATAAGCAGTTTTGAATATACAGATCCAACCAGGACACATCTAGGATATAATGCTCTTCACACTCTATGATAGTAACCTTTAATTATTTCTCTGCTCTAAGCTTAAGTAAATCTTAAAAAAAAACCCAAGAAAATCATACTATTCTAACAGTAACAATTAGGTATTAGATAATTTCTAATAGTTGGCTACTAGTAGCAAAGTTTCTTTCTTAATCCTTCAGGTTGGCAACAGGCTGATACGTTCAAAATGCCCTTACAATATTTTCACCACGAGTTCACAACCGTGCTTTCGAGTAAAAATTTTTGCAAAGAAGCAACGGTGAGAGCTGAAGGAGTTGTTCCTTCCTTCTTAATACTCGTATCAGATCAGGAAAAACTCCACTGAAATCAGTTTTGTCAACTATCAGGTGAAAACAAGAAATATCAGCCTATAACAGAATATGGGTTCATGCTGCTGAGCTGTGACTGTAGGTGCTGAGTTACTTAGTCTGGTGCCTGAGATTCATTTTATATTGCTGGAGCATTGCAAAGGAGATTCACGGGGACACCTCTAAAATTCCTTAACTATTCTAGTGGAAAGATTCCCTCATATGTCCATAGCAGTTTTATAATCTCAGACTTTTTGTTCAGCCTGCTTCCGTGTTTTGAGATTAATAAACATGGGTTCCCAAAAATGACAGGTGCGTGCAAGCTACCTCCAAGCAATATATTACCTAGTTCACAAAAACAGAGTTGAAATGAGCTTCCCTAAAGCAAGTAGACACACAAAAACCAGCACCAACAGGAAGAATAAAAACCTGAATTTTTGGAATTTATTTAATTTCTAATAATTTAAGTTAGGTAGCTTCCAAAAAGTACTTGTGTATTGCTAAAAGCATGGGAAGTCTTTCAAACTACGTAACTCCCTAGGTAGCAGGGAGCTGCTAGCGATTTGTTGCTGCTGCTGCTGTTTACCAAAAAAGTCTGCAATACCTTTGAATATACTTAACTGACTGCAACTAAAATAATAAGGTCTTCTCTGCATAAAAGACCTATTTTCCAGGTGATTTAGATGTTAAAAGACCCTGTATATTTTTTTGCTCTATATTAGCCATGATGTTGGGATTTTTTGTAGTCTCTTTTTTTTTTGAAAACCAGCAAATGGAGTCCATAACTGCCCATGCTTTGATGACTGCTTCTTCAAAAATGCATTTCTTATGACATCCTCATTTTGGATTTTTTTCTTATGCATTTCTTTTTTTCCTTGTCCATCATCTTTACTTCCTTATCTTCCTCATCTGACCAGGTAAATAAACCCTGAATGCAGCATTTGCTGCAACAGCATCCCAGTTTTATTTACCTCTCTCCTCCAGTCACTTGGACAGTTTCTAGACTCTCCTCCACCTAAGAATTTGGCTGGTTTCGAGGGGTTCGGAGACAGTGAAAAACCTACTGTATAAGAATTTTCAGTGTTAATATTTCAGCTGTTTTCATTATTTAAAGTAAACGAAAAAGAAGTATCAACTTAGATTGTTAAAATATGCTAAAACATCTGTCAACAGTGGATGATATAATTTTTCCCGTTTTGTTTCTATTATCTTTTCATATTAACAGGCAGTAAAACTGACAGACTGAATTTTAGCTGTTAACCAATAAATGACTGTATGTGAGTGTAGATCCTGTTTTCCAAGCATTTAGTACACGTGAATGAGCATTTGCAGTTATCATGAATACGACAGGACAGAAATGTTTATTCTGTTTACCCTATATCTCTCATCAGAGACATAAAAAGAAAGAAGAGACAAGGAAAAACATAGAAATAAGGGGAATATAGCTTTGGAGTAACTGTGGAATTCCCATCACAGGGGTAAATATCAGCTTCACTTGTTTTAACTTGCAAGAGTAATAGTTTTTAATGTAGTTAAAAAACATGGTTTAGTAACTAAAACAGTTAAAAAGACATGCAGTGTAGGCTCTAGACATGTATAAAAGAAACAGTCAGTGCAAATGGATATAACAGAAGTTGCTTTTTAATACACTGTTTTTTTTCTGTTTTGGTTTGAGGTTTTTCTCAGCAGAGGATCTTTTTCCTTGTTCAATCTTCTCTTGAGTTGGTTTTGAGACAGAACGATATAAAAGAGTATAAAAAGGTTGTACAGCTGTAAAGTGACCAAATACATTTAGGGTAGAGGAAAGCTACACACATTACTAACTTTCAAATGCAGGAGCCAAAGTGGTCAAGGAATGTTTATCATTCTGTAAAAGAAGACGACTTATTCCAGTGTAAACAGTCTACACCCACTTACCATTAAGAAAAGCTGCTTCTTTCTAGTTTTCCCTGGAATGTCATGTAGATGTATTAGGGACACTTTTGATGACTTAATTTGCCAGCTGGAAAATAATTTTATCAGTGTGTATGTTCCAAAAAATACTTCCCTGCTCAGGGACAGTGGAGTTTGTATAATAAGTAGTAAAACGAAGACACTATTTAAACCTATTAAACTACTTAAAGTGATAAAGGCTATGTCTTCCCATGTGATATGTTGTTTTGCTATAGCTATTTATATTTTCCATAGACCATTGTTGAGAAGCTGTTGCTTAACTGAGAACTTTGTCACTAGCTAGTGTTCATGATTCCTCAAATCTATGTCAATGCTGCCACGCATCTCACAGTGCCGAGTGTCAAGTAAAGAAAGATATGCGAAAGTGTTTGGGTTTTCCTAATCATAAAAATCAGATCCTTTAGGGGGAAAAGAAACTCCAAACAAAACCACAAACCCAAACAATTTTTAGGTGAATTTTAAGTGAACAGAACTATTGCCTTTTTTCAAAAGGAAAGCAATCAAAATTGTGATGTCTGTGAACATCAACAACTTTTGGTCCTTGTTAAGCTGTCTTCAGGAATATTCAGGAGTATGATTTTCAGGTGCTTCTTACTTATAAACAGTTGTATAGTCATCTGTGGAAGTCTCCTCAAGGAAGCAGTCTCTTGTAAATATTACTGTGAAATTATAAGATTCAGATTAAAATCTGTGCCTACTGAGCATGCAAAATATTTCTACATGTCATTCTTGATGCTAAATGCAAATATATGAAGATACTTGGATTTCCTTTGAAAAATAGAATTATTTAGATCCAAGAAAAATCTTTCTCAGCATTGTCATGTGACTGAATGACAAAAACATTCTTTCCAGAGTCTTAGAAAGGAGTAGTTTAAAAGTGGCAGTAATATTGTTTAAAGCTGGGGTTTGTTTTTTGTTTTGTTTCAGTTTGTTGTTGTTGTTTTGTTTTTTGTGGTTTTTTTGTTGTGTTTTTTTTTTTTTTTTCCTTATAGGCTGTATCCACTATTGGTAGGTATGTAAGGGTATGTATTGGAATGATGTCTTGGTGGAACTCTATGAGCTTTCCTAGCTGGCATAAAAAAAAAAATAAAAATGGATAAGATGGTAAGCAGTGGACTAATCACATCTGTTCTGCTGAACTTGGCTAAAAAATCACATGGCAGTTCTTACCTGGGGATGGAAAGATAAACAAATGAGTACACAGACACAGTGTGCTTTCAGAAGTCTTGCTTTAAAAGGAAATGATCTTAAAAAAACCCAACAAAAGTTACTATACATAATAAAAGAAACAGGGCCGGTACTTCCGTTGGCATCTGCAATTTTCAGGAATACATAGCATTTTTCAAATTATCCACAACATTGGACTTCCAGATTTCTTTACACCCCATAGTTTTGCTGTGGTTTTTTTTTTTTTTCATGTCCTGGCTTTCCTCACTACGTCAGGTGCATGTGAGGGCGAATAATCTGCAGCCCTTGTGAGCAGGCAGGAGTACCTCTCCAGGGGAAGTGGACTCTTGGAAAGTGCGGTGACCTGTCTGCTCGAAAGGATGGATTTGGCAGAGTGCGGAGGGACGTTTCACAATGTCCACGCAAAATGGTTAGATCTAACTGTACTTCAAAAGTGCTCTTTGAAAAACGGTGCTGTTTTATTTGTTTATGAGAAAAGTGAACACTTATAGCTAAAGATTTAAGGTGGGGTTGGGTTTCTACTTCTTGTAATTACCATCTGAATACAGAAGGGCTATTAGTTTCTCTGAGTTCTGCCATGTAAGCACTGACTGTGGTCTGACAAATATAACCTCTTAACTGTTTCATATTGAAATCAGGGGATTTAGTCTCTGGAATTAGCAATTTATATTCTGTGTGGCTGCTACAGTAGTTGCTGCATTTAAATTATTTATGCAAAGGAAGAGTACTGTTGTGTTCCTTATTACAAATCATACCGACCGCATGCTCAACAAGGGTAGAGTTTTCCCTCTGAAATTCTGCTCTGTTTCCAAGAGTATATCTTTATCTTGTCACTGGCTGCATGCTGTGATGAAGACGAATTGAGATCACACAGCACTACACCTTTTATTGACTCTGGAAACAGTATCAGCTTTGTGCAGAGATAGGAGAATCCACCAGCAGCAGAGAATCCCCCTTCAGTCAGTCATTAGCACTTCTTGTAGACCACAGAACCAAATCCTTCAGGGAATGAAACCAAGTTCAGAGCAGGATGTGTGCCTGGCAATACAAATCTGCTTTTAAGAGGAAGAGAAGTTCAGAAGAGGAATGCTTGTAGTTTCCCATGAAAAAAGAAAAAAATAACACCCCTGACAGCTCTTTAAGAACAAGTTGAATAGAAGTAACGCTTGTGGAAGTAAGCAAATAACAAACAGACTCTCAGTTTTCCAGAATGGTTACTCAGTTTGGCATGCTAAATTCTTCAAGCAGAGAAAATTCACTGCCATCTGTAGATCAGTCACTCCCGCAGTTTCATACATAACCACTTACAATTCTATTTATTTCTAAAAGCTTTAAATACAATTCTTCCTGGATAAATGGCATCAACCGTGTATAAATAAGAACAGAATTTCTCCCATGAAAGTACAGCTTCTTTATACATTTTCCCACAGCCTGTGCTGTTCAGTTAGTAATGATTTGCATTATTTTTAGATCTTTTTTTTTTTTAGATAAAATCTAAGTAGAATTTTGACATCCATGACTGGTTTGATTTTTCATGTATGTTCTGAGATAAAACTAGCTTTTAAGCTTCGCTAATTTGAAATTAGCCTTTAAATTTGCACCGGGCTGGCTGTCACCTCTTTTGTAGAGTCTCTTTAGAAATGCTTCCTCCCTCTTTATTTAGCAAAATGTACCATCTCAGTTAAAAAAATTGCTTAAGTTCTTGCTCTCCTTCTGTGGGATATATGCTAAGACAGAAGCATCAAAAGATTAAGAGTAAGAAAAAATGTTCCTGGGCAAGCCTATGTTGCCAAATCTCTCTGCTCTGGTCTAGTCCTTTCCAGGTATGTCCCACTTCAAAGAGCATGTAAGCCCTGAGTGAGCAGAAATGAACGTCTGCTCAGCCGTAACTGCTACCTGTTTGGTATCTGATGCTCCACTGCTATTCCTGATAGCACGGATCTAGTTACACTGCTAGATTTATTTGAATCATGTAAATCTCTTTCCTCATTTTTTTTCCTCCATTTTGTTTCCCTTATCTTATCAAAGTTTTATCTATAGGACTAGAAATCCCAAGCTGTAATAGTCTCTGTTGGTAAGGCTTTATTACCAGCCTCCGGATTTAAAAAAAAAAAAAGCAGGGGGCAGTGAGGGGGAGGAATTTAAGTGCTCAGCAGTAAAAAGGCCACAAAAATCTAACAAGACTAATAACAGGGAACTTCAGCTACTCACATGTACAAATATACAGTGTCCATGAAAATTATTTCTTGACACTTTAAGAGGCTGCTGCTCAGAATAGATAGTTGCAGAGAACGGCAACAGTGGCTATTCTTGCTTGATCTGAAGTAACTCACCAGAAAGCTCATTCAAGTCACAGCGGTAACTGAACACCCTAATAAAGTCCAACAACTGAAGGACAGCAAGTGACACAAGCAGAAAATAGGTTATAAAAGGAGACTTCAAGTGAATGGAGGAGTTTAGTAAAAATGAACAAACCCCATGTAAATCAAGTAAAGTCTTTAGAAGTTGCTACAACTTTGTAAAGAAAAATAACAACCGTTTATGGAGACACATAGATAGCATGAATCACTGCTTGTGGCAGCCGTCATGTCAAGGTTGTGCTTTGTCCAAGCTGAGGAGTGGGGCTTACTGGCTCAGATGGAGTACGTCACCAGCACAATTGCATGGTTTCTAGAAGTGATCCAATATCTCAGGATGATGCTGGGCTCTGCTGCGTTGGCGTACCAGTCTGCGCAGGCTGAGCTCAAGGCCTTTTGCATAACACAAACTTTTAGCATAGTTTGGACAGGCCATGGTAGGACATGCACAGTCCTGGGTGTGGGGGAGAGAAATTAAAAGGTAAGGATTGTTTACATTCAAGAATACGTAAATAAGATGGGATGTGACAAAGTGCATAGATGTTTGATTTTACTTCCATTTGAAGACAACAGCTGAGTGCCTATAACTAGGTTGAGATCTAATGAGGAGAATGAATCCTGACATTATTTGACAATGTTTCTGATGTATTCTTTTGCAGTCCTCTGTAAAAGCAACTGTGAGAGGTATAATGTGGCCCTAGTTAGCAGGACCTTGTATCTTGTACAGTCATTTCTGTGTTCCTGTGCCAATATTCTCTCTAATTTGGTAAGCCTCTGGGTGGCATAACAATGGTATTACTGGATGTAAACCACTTACTGCTGGCCCTTTGGTGTAGAGGATTTGCCATGTCAGTAAGGAAAGGAGCCCAAAATGTTCTGGGCTCTTGAGCCAGGAGAATGTCCCACAGGGACTATTCTGACTGGTATGAGAAAGAATAGATGAAATCAGACGCAACTTAAGGGGAAAACAGCATTCTGAAATAGTCAAGAGGCATGGCAAAATTTTGTTTTTGTTTTTTTGTCCTCTCTTTACCGGAATTTTGGAGAGCTGGCCAAGAAAAACAGAAATGTTGCCAAGATGCAACGGGGCCAACGAGGAAGCTGAAGTTTAGGCAGATCTCTTGTGACACTTTTATATTCTTGGCCTTAGGGGAAAGCCTGGCCAGTGGAAGCCAAAAGGAGAGCTATCATTGATTTCCTCAGGGCAAGGCTAGTGTACCTTGTCCTGCTGTAAACAAATTTTATAAATATGCATACCAAACTGTGTCCTTGAGCACAGGGACAAAACCTACTCTTAGCATGTCTTGAATTCATGTCTTCAGAGGTGAAAGGTTAGACTACTAATAGCTGGTGCCAAAGAGTACCTTCAACCCCTCAGTTCCCCAAGGAAACAAGATACAATTATATAATCAGTGACTCCATTCACATGTTTTAATATTATTTACCACTCTTGTAATAATACAAGTTCAAGCCAAGAATGAGCACCACCTCCATCTTCTCTGCGGAATGAGCTGCACAGGATTCATTCCCACAGCATGGGTGAATATCTTGCAGTTTGGGCAGATAGGGAAGTTAATGTTTGTTTGTGTGTATGTACTACTGCTCCACAATTGACAGAGACACTTCATTATATTTTCTCATCCATTCTCTTTTCAGAAAGGAGAAATAAACCTTAATGAGGCTTCTTTTCTCAAGGCCAGATTTTTGACTCCTTATTCCACCCATCAAATCACTTAACGGTATGAGCAATCTCAATGAACACAAAAGGATTTTGTTATGCAAATTGTGTTTGTTATTCCCTGTTTTAAAGAATTTGAGGTTTAGCAGCTGAAGTTCTGTATAGTGCCAATGGAACTGCTGTAGTGTCCACCGTGATGGAGCTGATCTTGCTCAAGTTCTCTGAATAATTGCCATCTGAAGAAAGAGGACACCTGCATTTATATTTAATTGTAACTAAAAGCAGAAGAACAATTTTAATATCAATGGAGTTTAAGAAATTTGTGGTAATTTTCTGAATTTTGGATTAAGGATTTGTTCAGTTATGAAAATAAAATGAATATTAAATTGTTAATCTTAGTGAGACATTAGTATGTAATAATGTTTTGCTCTAATAATGTTATGTCTAAAGTAAATCTCTTAGTTTATTCTAATATTCATTGACCTAAGTTAACCTCTAGTTGCATAAGTGTGTTTTTATTTATTTAATGTACTACTGCAGCCTGTTATGTGGAAAGTATTTGCAATATGCTTTTTAATCATTTATGAATACTCTCTGTATGTAGATAAGGTTAACAAAAAGGAGGCACGAAATATTGTTTTAAGGGAACAAGCACAGATGAGAAGCTATTCACCCTACAGTATGATTATGGCATGATTATTAATTTTTTAAGTAGTAAAAATATGTAGCTACATATGTTAACAACCATTATTGGTTTGTTGTCTCAGAAATGTATATGGTTGGGATTGCCTATCCAAATCAGAATCTTTATGCTTTGTTGAATTTTCTGCTTATAAGCAACAGTTATTTAAAATTGAAAACCCTTTTCAGTTACAAATTACCAATAAATAAATAAGGTATGCTTTATTTTGATATAACCATACGACAATTTTCTACAGATAACAAATCTTTTAATTTCAACCACACAATTTTGTTGTTTCAGCACTTGCAGAAGACTATATACCTGTAAGGGAGAGAAGTGGGATAGCTGATCACAAGTGTGTGTGCAAGAGTGTCTGGAGTTCTAATTCAAGTCTTGTCAATTACTTTATTTTCCCTTGGCATTTTGCTTCAAATTCACCATCTGTGCAAAGGTGATAATACTCCCCGAGTCTCACGGGAGCTGTGAAACTTCATCAGATCTTGATAACACAAGAAATTAGATATTCTTGAATAATTCCATGTGAGAACACATTTGCAAAATTAATTATGTTGAAAGTGAAATACATTTCCAAGTGGAATAGCTATTGCATTTAAAAACATTTTTCCTTAATCCAAATAAATTTTTAACTAGACCAACACATTAATTCATTTAAAGTGTTGAAAATCAAATTCAGGACATCACAGAAGCACATCTTATTCTTGTCTGTTCAAAATACCATATATGAAATCACTTAAGAATGCCCAGCTTTTGCCTGCAGGATCTTCTAAAAGTGTGTACATGAACATTGTCTTAAGTAATGGTGTTCTGCTGCAGCAAGACATGTATTTGGCAGCTATTATTATTCAATTTCTAACAAAGAAGCTTTATGACAACTTTAAAAGAAATTTTGTCACGTTAATGAATATTCCTGTGACATTATCTTAGTAATTTTAAAACAATTCTCTAGTAGCATTATGATGTGGTTTTGATGGAGTTTTTGATTGGAAAACAACTTCTTGTCAATTCTGTGGAGATAGTCTTGAGAAAAATGTAAATGTTGCTGGCAGTTATACTGCAATAAAGTCAATGACATGGTAAGTGGTTTATTTTCATTGCATTTCTGTTAAAGCTTAAAAAAGCAAAACTCTTTCCCAAAAAGGCTGTTGAAGTCTCTGTTAATGCAAGGTGCTACTACCTTGGCATTACTACACATGTGGTAATGCATGAGCCTGTGTGAGAAGGTCCCATAACCCTGGGCCAATACCACGTTGCCAGGGAAGTATTTGTTAACTCAATGGGAGCAAAGCTTGCAGCTGAATAAAATATTTTCAATATCATCTACTTTCCATTTAAAAATAAGATGGATCCAATGATATGCAGAAGCAAATTGCCACATGTACAACATATCTGGACTCTTCAACAGACTTTTATTTCCAGATTTCTGTTGTTGCTGCAAGACAATATAGATTTAGAGGGTCCTTGGCTATGGGGGGCTTCTCCATGTGGAATTTACTGTGGATTTGACTGGTATAGATGTAAAGAACAATGGCTATTCTGAACTAGTTACTCATAAAGACCCTGAAATTAAAAATTTTGTCCAGTTAATCTTATTGAGATGTGTAAGAAAATGGAATTTTAATCCAGAATAGTTGCATGCATGTTTAAATTGTACCTGAGTGAGAAGTGATGGGTGAAAGATCAACAATCTTCTGATACTGGTAGCTTTCCTGCAAGGAAACTGCTGTCAGTTCAAGACTCCTGACTTCCCCATTTGTCTTCACTGGCACAAAATTTTGTTCCACACATTTCCATGCTAAATATCTATCCAATGCTACTTGGCACATGGTGACAAATAGAGCTAGAAGTGGTCCTGGTACCTCCTGGGACCAAAGCAGGGCCCTGTGCCATGCACCTGGGACTGTGGTCCCTGGGCTGGTCTACTGGCAAATGTGTCTGGAAAGGGCTGGGGCAGACTTCCAGCCCCACAGGGGGGTCTTCTGTCACAGCAATTAGAGCATGTGTGGAAAAATGGTGGGTACTTACATTTCCCCCTGGGGCAAGCAGCTGGAAAGTGTTCTTGCATCCTGTAAAGGTGCAGGGCTATTTGAAAGTCAGTAGTATTTGTGACCTGAAATCATTCAGGGTTTTGTGAAAACCTGCTGACTTCTCTCTGTTCCAGTATGTGAGACAGTCTACCTTGGGTAAGACCTCACCATCGTCTGCCCCTGCCCACCAAGTCGCAGGTAGGAAGGCCGCAGGATTTTGTGTGTTGGATTGCCTGCCGAGAGTGCCTGGTGCAGCGAGGAACACAGCTTTTCACAGCTGTGCAGTGTCCTGGCCTCTCTCCCTGCTCAAGTCCACAGGTCCCCTGCAAGTAACTGGCAGGTTGAACAGGGAAAAAAAAAGCTGCCCAGTTTGTGAGTTGCAGGTCCTACAGCAGGCAACCTGAGATAGAGATAGAATTAATAGGTCAGACACAAAGCGAGAGAATACTCACAGCTGTGATTGCCTGGAGCCTGTTTCCCATGTTACTGGAAGAGAAGGAAAACCCCTATATCTTGAACCTGTGCACCTTGCATCCTAATACCTAATTGCTTCCCTAGTGACTAAGCAGAAAAAATAGGATCATTGTGGGTTTTTTTTTTCCAGGTGTGTTCTTTACAATCCCTTCCTTTTTATGGGGTCCTACCCTCTTGGATTTTTATAGCTGGATTTTTTTGATTCCCTGGGAGAAATAGGGTTGGCAACTTTAATTCTAGGTGAACAGCTGAGTGAGAATAGGGATTTAGTGAACAATAATCTCTGTAGGGGTGGTTCAGGAGGTTTTAGAGGATTTTGAACCAAATGGAAGATTTGGTGGGTGACAGATGAGTTAGGCATTCACAGCAACTTTGATTAAGGGATTCAGTGGAGTGACAGGCCAAATTTGAAGGAAACAGGTAAGAAATTACACCTGGCTGCTTAAGCAAGTTCTTTGAAACAGAAGGCTCAGGATTGCACTTAATTTTATGTGTCTTATGTAAGGCTGTGAATAACCCTAGGTCTGGAATGAGAAACTTCAAGCAGAAATGAGAAAGGAGACAAGGATTATTTGGTGGACTGCTGATAGAGAAAAAGTGGGGAGTCATGGCAGGGTGAGGTGTTTTCAGCCCTGGAATTAGTGGTAGGATGGGTGTTTGGAGGGGTGAGGGCATAGTGATCGTTGTTACGGCAGTGGTGTGGTGCTTTGAAGGCACAGTAATGTCAGAGGAGATTTTCTAGAGTCATTCTGAACCACTCAGGCATAAGGAATCATCCACAGGGAGAAAAGAGACAGGTTCTTGGACCATTTGTAAGAATTGAGAAACCAGGAACAGTGGATGGGAGAGTGGGCTTACGGGAAGAAATTGGAGGATAGGAGATAGAGTACGATCTCCACGTTTTCACAAATGGCCATGGTTCCAAAGACCTTCAGGTTCCCACTCTCCTTCCCTACCAGCCTTTTCTTTAGACTACTGCTCAAAAGAATTAGTAAGAAGATCAAAACCTGGAATGAACTTTTAAGTGTGGGGAGATAGAGAAAGTTCAGGGTTAAGAACTTCTGCAGGAGGGTGCTGGGATTTGGAGGTCTTCTGGTTTGCCCTTCCCTGACCAGGAATCCATATAGCATTTAGTTTGTGTGTGGACAGAAAAAGTGCGACTGTTGCCCTTTCCCGTTCCACTCTCTGCTTTGTGAAAACACGATAGCCTCAAATTGTTTAGCAGAAAACTTGTTCCCCTTGCAGGCTCTAATTTATAGCTTGAAAAGTAATCAGGTGAAATACAACCCAAGCATCTTCCAACATCCGTTTATTTCTCTAGGTCAATATTTAAACAAGGAAAGCCTTGAAACTTCACAGTTCTACTTTTATCTGTAATTTGTATGCCTTAGACTTCACGTCTCTTGGACTTCAAGGGCTCAGAGGTCAGACTGGACTCACTGGACCTCCTGCTGCTGAATCTGTACACCAAAGTGCTGCCTCAGAAGAACTGACTGCATTCGCTAGTGCTGGCTTGAGATTAGGTATTCAGTAATTCAGCGAGTGGGCTGTGCTGTGAATGTGTTCAGCATCTTTTGTTTTACACTTCGGAGAATTGAGATGAGCAAGAGTTAAGCGTGCAGCCCTTTGTTATTGGACTCCACCTTGACATTTTACATACCAACACACAGACCACAGAAGTGATTCTCCTTCTGCCCCACAACCACCCACATGCACGTATTACCTTCACTACTAAAATATTAGACAGGCAGAATCCCAGTCAGAGGCCCTGACCGTGGAAACACTGAAGTTGCACAAACTGAGCAATTGCTTGATAGCATCGACAGAGTTGGTGCTTGCAAAAACTCATCATGAAAGTTAAAGTGCAATTTTATCTTTTACCACAGGCACTTTGATAGTTCTTGATGTGGTGCAGAAGGACTTTTTTTAAGGCACTAACTACTTCAGCAAATTGTTTGGACAATGGGCTTCCAGAAACTGAAGTACAGAATACACTTTGTTCATAGAGAAACCTGATTAGTATTCTCTGGACATCATTCATCCCACTGGATCTTATTACAGAGCCATTGACAGGATGTGTTCTTGTGATCAGGCAGGTCTAAAGTGATTTTTTTTCCCCCTGCTTTGAAAGGAATAACTTGTTTTGGAAACTATTCTGCTTTGAATGAAGTGAATCAACAGTAGATGAGAAGGGTAATCTATTGGTTAGGGGGAGCAGCAGGGTAGCGTTCCTGCTCTGAATTTAGGGGTGTATGTTAGATACTTTTTACTTTATGTGGTTGTGTAAAATTTCTTTTTTTTTTTTTTTTTAAAAGTATGAGTGTTAGGGCAGAAATCATAAATTGTCCTTCAACAAAAGACTTCTATTTTCTATAGGCATATAAAAAATAACATCACAGAATACAGTCCTTGAGCATCAGTTGTACAAAACATACTTAGATCAAGTAGGATATTTCCAGATTCTAAAACAAGAAAAGGTGGCATTTTAATAGATTCTATTCTTCACTGTGAGTCGGTATTAATTAAATTAATGTTCCTGCATAATGACCCATGATGTTGGAGTTGAATTTTTTGGCGGAAGAGTATAATCAAGATATTAATTACTTGTAGTGATTGAAAATAGTCTTTTGATGATATTTTCAAGAGGAATAGGGATAGCTCCATTGTTCTATCCAAATTCCAGCTCTGCTAATTGCATTGTGCTTATCTAAATTACGCCAGCTGTGTATTCAGATGAATACTTAGGTTGACTGTTAGCGACTGGTGTGTTCCATCTTCCATATTTTCAGGTATTGTCAAATTGATGTCTAAATGGTGAAGTACGTTCTTGGGCCCAGTCCACCTCATTCTGTTACTCAGGAAATGGCACCTGGCTTCACCCCTGCAGAGAGTATTTCTCTGGCTAACAAGAGACAGTTCAAGGTAAGAGTCATTCCTCCATTGCACGCATTAAATCACAGCAGTTACACAAGGTAACTTGTAGCAGCAGAAGAAAACAAAACAAAAAACCACACTCAACCTAGCGAATTAGTCTAAGGAAAAAGAATCTTTGATAAACAGATATGAAAACTGTAAAATATAAAAGTTAAGAAGTATCAAAAGTAAAATTATACCTGTAACCTTAACTGTTTCCTCTAAACAACTGGTTTTAGTTTTTTGATACATTTGGCGTGAGGAGTGAGAAGTAAGTAAAGCAGCAAAAGCCAGGAAGATAAGATTTCTGTCAAGTTTAAGGCTATTAGATATTGGAAAGGTTGTTTGCATTTTCCAGAGTGTTGAGAAATACACACACCCCCCAGTAAAAGTGATGCATGTTTTGTCATCACATGACCAATTTTCAGCCAAGCAGTCAGTCATGTCTTTTCAGCTGTGTGTGTTGGACAGGATTTTCTAGTAATTTGCCTTCGTATATATAGGTTTGGACCCTTAACTCTCACTTACTAAATATTTAAAGTAGATTTGTCCTACTTCAATATATAACTTTAATATTACTTTATATCTATACTTGTAATAAAAGTTAAACAATTTTTCTAGACAAGTAAAAAAGTGATCATGCTGACTACAACTACTGTATCAGTAGGAGAAAAATATTAGATCGATGGATTTGCAGTCATCTGGTTATCACCTCTGTAATTGTGTTCCATAATGAGAAATTTTGAACAGATAGCTTAAACTAGTTAGACTGTTTCTATGACGTTGTCTCCTTCAAAAATAATAGCAAAATGGTTTAAAGCTACTGCCATGATCAGGACACCTTTGCAAAATTTTCAGGATATTTTGCACAGATGTTTCCACATTTCTTTTTGTACCCTGGAAAAAATACCAAAGCAAAACTGCAGTAGCTTCTAGGGAGTACATTTCAAATGCACAACATCACCCAGGGGAAATATCTAGTTGTGCACAGCTTTGAAAAACTCCCACTTTCTCCTGTTCATTCTTAGTTCATGAAGATGATTTTCCAACAATTAAACATAAACCAAATCCAGGAATTATACTGGTATTGAGAAAGTGTGAGTAGACTATTTTAAATCCCTAAAGATCTCTAGAAAATCTTTAAGCCCTAGGTAATTGTAAGCAGAAATGAGGTTGATGTTGCTTCCAGGCATTACTTTCTGAAATGATTAATAAAAAAAAAAAATTCCTGGAAAACATGCCCTTGCTATTATCAAGCATAACATTAACATTACCTGGTCAAGAAGATAAAAATGGAAACAGATCAGGCATAACACGCTGCAATCTAATTTTTTTCCAAGACGTGAGTTAACTTTGTTTTTAAAGAAAGACACACTGTGTAGTTGCTAAATAATTTTATCAGTTTTTGTGTTCTTCTGTATTAAATCTTGTATTGCCTTTGGATGTCTTCTAATAATCACTAAATATGCCAAATAATTTATGAAACAGCCATACATGCATGCATATATGCACACTATCAACACTATAATTGCCCAAGCCAAATTCTAATTATTTAATTGATTTTTTTACCACCTGGCTATTACCTCCTTCCTTTTTCAAGCCCTGACATTTCCTTCTGTTGTGTTCCATGAGGAAAAAACGAAACCACAAAGCGTCTTCTTCGCAAGCATTTCCCTTCCTTAGCTTTGTGAAGCCCCAGCAAGCAGAATAAATTCCAGCTCAAGGTTTCTGACGTTCCTTCTGAGTCATAACCAAAACTGAAACCCTTTTTCTACTGCAGATGCTGCAAAAATATCAAAACCTGAGAGACTGCGACACCCGTGTTCTTTGCCTATCTCCAAATTTCCACATACCTTAATACCTTAAAATTTTATCAAAATTAAAAGTGATCTGAAATTCCTACCTCTTTTCCAGAAGTTTGCTGTTTTTAAGTAACTAAAGCTGAAACCTGGAGTGTGTTTCTGGTGGCCTTCTTGACCAGAGAAGTGGAAGGGCCTGGAGCAAAAAAAGTCACAGGATAAGGCCATTTTCACTGCAGTTCAGTTTTCCACTGGTTCTGGACTGGGGATTAATCTATTTCTTTTAACTGGTGAGCTACTCTTTGATAATAGCTCATCCCTAAAGCATTGGTTTAACACAAGAGACTGAATTAAAGTGTGTATAAATAATAATCTTCTCTGCCCTCTTGTCCCAGTGCTGGCCCATGCAGTGGTTAAAAATACTTATAAATTCTGGTCCCTACATCCCAAAGTCCATTTTGTCCAGCCAATAAGTTGCAGTGCTTGGAAATGGCACAGTTTTAGACTACTGGAATCAAAGTAGCAGCAACTATGTTGCAAATTACTCCCTTTTTAATGGCTTCTCACTTCAAAATTGTATACGTATTTTATATAGTCTGTATTTAAGAAAAAAGTGTCATTAATTTGCAATAGGGAAAGAAAATGAGGACTTAACATTAGGATCTGGACAGCAATAAATGGGCTGTTACTTGATCCCACATGAAAGACAAATTTTAACTCATTTGGTTAAAGGCATATCTCTATAGGCATAATTACCATTTCTGACAGTGTTTTTTTAGCTCTGTTTTCTTAGCTTAAACATCAGTAGATCAGGTTCTAAGACTTTTGTCCTAATGAACCAAAATAGAAAAACAACCCAGGACTTCACATTAAATCTAAATCATCAAATTCATCTTTTATCTATATTCCCATTTCAGTATAACAACCTATTATTTCTCTAGAATTATTCCTTTTCATAAAAGCTCTCACCTACTGAGCTTTTTTCTGCATGAACTTACTTACCACTACCAAAAATATACCTCCATGCCTGATAGTCTGCAGCCCCGACATATTTTAAAGGTATAGACACACGGCTGAATGAAACTGAATTACAGCTACTGAACAAATGAAATGGTCTACCTGTCCACTATCACGCTTTTAGCATGCCTCAACACTGAGCTGATGTATTTTATCTCACAACCAAGGCAGGACAAAAGCATGCGTAACTGGTCAGGTATGTCAGCTCAGCTAGTAGCACGTAAATAGTTGAAGCAGGGTAAGAGGGTAACATTTAGTCGTGAGTCCATAATCTTAGTTATGAAAATCTGGAGGATAAACTGCTTTTAGAAAGGGAAAATAAACAGACACTAATATTTAAAAAGTCTTAAATCCGAAATAGATTTTCCTGAGATACAGATTAGTATTGAAGATTGCTCATTTGCCTGCCAAGCAGATTAAGTGTGGGCTTTTTTACGTCACACCCCCGTCCGCCTTCACACCTTCTTTTTTTGATCTAAATGGAGAAGAGAAGGAATGTGCACCTTTCAGAAGTATTGCTTGTCTTACCTCTAGCTTCCACAAGCAGCTGTATTTACTAAATGCTTTAAGAATAATAACCTTTGCTGGAATGTTTGAGGTTCTGTTGTGACTTCTAAAAAACCAAACTCTGCAGTAAAACCCTCCACTGCCTGAAATCTCCTTTGTCGGCCTGAGCTTGTTACTCAGCAGGTTTACTTTGCTGATGGTGATTTAGAGCCAGGCACTACAGCATATTAAAATATAAACATTATGATGGAATAAATACAAATCAAATGTGAAAGCATAGCTGGCACCTCTGAGTATAAAACATTATGTTGCTGTTAAGCTGGCTATAGATATTAGAATAAAAAACATTTGACAGTGAAAAAAGTCCTTAGGCAATGTAGCTAGCATCATATCAAAGGGAGAATGAAACCATCTTTCTGTTACATATGGTTATTGATCACTGAGGCAAAATTTCTGTAAACAAAATACATTGACTGTGTCAACCTCTCCTACCTTATCTTTTACAAGCAGGGAACGGACATCTCTCAAGAGCATGTAGTCTGGCACTTGAAAGCTATGTAAGACTTCAAAGGAAATGTTGCACTGGAAGAGAGTCTTGGGAAAAAGTCTGAAAAAAAATCAAAGGGTCCATTTTCAAGAGCAATAAGACATATACCGCATAGCTTTTCACTTCAATTTTGATGACTGAGCTGTTCTGTTATATTTTGAATTTAGATAGGATGCTATGTGGGGTACCTTTGAACAAAGAAATGATATTTAACTTTAAGCCTGGCTTAACAGTATGACTTTGCTGTCTCAAGAAGATAGTGAATTGCTTACTTGGCACCTTACAATAAAATTTCACTCTTTTTTTATAGCGTGTAATTATTATTTTAATAGATTTCTTAGTATGCTTTTGTAGGGTATTAGAGTCAGAACTAGTCATGAATATGTATCCAGCCTGCAGGTAAATATGGTGCACAGAAAGAGTGAATTAATACATCTTAAGAGAGGGAACAGCTATGGAAAAAGGGGGGGTGGGAGGAGTGGGGAGAGGGTGAAGGAGACAGAGAGAGACAGAGATCGCTGTAGGGAACCAAAACCAGCAGGGTTCCAGGTCAGGAGAAAGAGGCACTTGTTGGGACTGGGAAAAGACCTTCTCCACAGAAGGGAATAAAATAAAAGAAAACAAATTCCCTGAAAGGCAAATTCAACCCCCTAAACTAAAGATGTGGCTTTAACATGTTTATTTTCTAATGTTCACTTTTTAACAGGCCTCTGAAAGTCACACGGGGTTAAACCATGTTTCATCGTCAGACATACCACTGGAATTTTTGTGGTTAATTAGCAGGTGATATTACCAGAAGGAAGGTTTTAGAGAGCTTTCTTTATCCTAAGCAAGCAAGAGATGTTGACATAAGGTGTCTTTATGCTAGCAGATACTTTAAAAAAATGTATGTATATGTTAGTATATGTTATATGTATGTAAATGTTAGTATATGTTATTAAAAATTATTTTAAACACATTCATATTATATTTGCTTTAAGTAAATAAAAATCACAATATTGTTCTAATATCAATGATAAAATAAAAATTCAATGCTTTTTATTTCCTAATTTTAATATATTCACCACCTGACCTGAAAAAAGGTTCAGTTTCCTATAGCTCATTAGCTACTGCTTCATCCATATTTTCCAAACTATAAACCAATCTGTTTTTCATGTTGTTCATGAACACTATTGTAAAAATGCTTACAGGTTAATGCAATCATTAAGGAAAGAAGGAATTTTAAGTAGCATTTAAATGACAGTTGCCAGATTTTCTTCTTTTGAAACATCTGTTCAACAATTTAAATTATAGACATTAATCGTTCAGTCATATTTACCAAAAGGACTAACATACGAGTTAAAAATTTTCAGGGAACACTTCTTATCTCATCTTGTATTTGTTCTTCTCATCTTGTATTATGCAAAGAACACACAAAGGTTCCGGCTAGTTTTCTATTTAAATCAATATGAGGTTTTCCCAATGAAGGAATTCATTACAAGGCTGAACACGTGGCTTAAATGCGCCTAGGCTCTCAGTTGCTAGAAACTGTTAATTTCCAAAGACTGAGTTTGATTGGCTCCAAAACTACCTTGCATTTTTTTTAATTACATCTGTCAAGGATACCTCAAATTCAAATAAATGGACCTGACAATGATATGATATATTTGTACTTGCATAGGCAGCTTTTCCAGTTGTACCTCTCGAGTACAATGAGAAACTACTACCAGCTGATGCCTGTTTACCTTAACTGACCAAGGGGACAATTTGAAATACAGTTACTACATACCAGCATACAAATGGTCATACCATCACAACTGGCACCAAGATGCATTTTTTTAGCCAACTCATGAGGAAGATTATGAACGAGAAAAAGCAAAAATTAAATTATATTATTTTAATTTTGTTACTTTGTTCCCTCAGGATGAAGTTGAAGCCATAGGCATGGTAGCAGTGAATAAAACTTTTACCATTTGTATTTATTCTGCACTCATTTCTGTGAATAAATCCAAATTTAGAGCTCAAGGTCTGCTGTTTGACATATTTGGGAAGTGTTGGAATTGAGCATGTGTATAAAAAGTTACATTAGATTAACAGGCTGCCTTTGTATTTCATCTCAACAGCAGTACTTGTATCCTTGTTAGTGTTGGTCATTTTTTGCTGAAAAGGAAAGAGTCCTTCAGAAGATGAGGCAAATATAGCTTATTTTAAATAAATTATTCTCAGACAATGTAAAGACAACAAATCAAGATATGTAAGGAAATGGAAAGATGATTTACCAAAGGTTGACTGTATTTGACAAAACTACTAAATTTCTTTGATAATTCATTTTCTAAGCAAAGAAAATGTCATATATTTATCAGTAATGATTTCCCTTAAAGACTTTTCAATTAAACTGGACTTTAGAAGAATTATACAGAAGATGATGAACAAGGATAAGACCTGTAGAGGATCAAGAAGGTAATGGAGAGAGGGTATTGGAGAAAAAGCAGCCAGCATGCATACACTACTTTGGAAAGCTTTGCAAAGTTTGTTCTTGGGACTGACTGGATTCAAAATTTCACAAGGGACATTGCCACAAAAAGTAGAAAAGTGACAATAAAACAAAGATAAAAAGCATAATCAGTTCTTTCGGCAATTTCATAAAGAAAAACTGGATCACCCAGTGGACTGGAACAATTTAAACAGTAAGACATTCCATAAAATAAATTGCATGGTCATGCACGCAAAAAGTATGTGTGTTTTAATTTAGGGAAGGTGTGCTGTGAGCTATCAACATGACGCATCTTTGAAAACAGAGATAGTAGATAGTGCATAGAGAGGCTTTTCCACTAGAGAGGGTAGTGCAAGATATTGGGTTCAGTTCAGGGGAATAATGTGTGCAATTCTGCTCCCCCATGTTATAGAAGAAATTCAGACTCTTGCAAGCATAGAAAAAAACTATTGGCTGATTACTAATTTGGAGAGCTAATTTTATGAGAGAAGGCTAGAACAGCTTCTCATAATTATGGTAGTAAAGTGAAAGCTTAGAAAATATTTTTTCTCTCTGTAAAAAGCCCATGAAGTTAAAGACCAGGGAGTAAAAAGATGACTATTAGCTGAAAAGCAGTGTTTGGCATGTGAACAAAGGTAAGCAAAGCAAAGTCTGGGATGGAAGTTAGTAGGAAGGTTTTTAACCATCAGACAAGTGAGATTTGGACCCAACTACTACCATGTAGCAATGGGAGCCAAAAATGTTCACATAATTTTAAGGTGGAGCTTGAAGATACATAAAAAGGACAGCATTGTGTGATTTACTTGAAAAGAAGAAAGCGTATTTGATATACTCGGTGGCTCCTTCAGGTTCTTATTATCAACATCTATTAGGAACTTAATGTTTCTAGAGTTGTGCATCCAAAATAACTGCTCCCCATCAAATTTCTTATGACTTCAGTAACCAAACACTGGCTTTCCAGGCAATGAATGACAGCATGTTTTCCTGAAATTGACAGGAAGTCAGCATGTTCTACAGTGTATCTAGGTTCACAGTAGAAGCTCAGCAAGAAAACCACTTACCTTACATGGTACCTTCTTTACAAGTCATCAACTTTTAGGTTAGAGACATATTTGCATCTGTAGTGTCTATCAAATTGCACCTTGATAATTTTACATTCATCATTTAATGAATACTTCTTCAAAGTCAAGGTTTTGCTTGGGAAAGAACAGGAAAACAGCACACAAACTGTATTTATACATACGGATTATATATTTCAATATTGTGCTTTGCTCAAGCAGTGTAGTTTTCATGTGCAAACATAAGTTTCTGCATATACAATACTAGGGAGTTTATCACATACAAATTTGTGACTTTTTTTCTTATCCTCACACCTAGTTGAAGATACAACTTCTGTACAGATCTCTTTACTAAACTGACCTGTGTTATAATACTTCAGAGGATTAGAGGGTTTTTAATTATACACATTATCCAAAAGGAGATGTATGCATACAGCAATGTCTTTTGGGTCAAAGGAAGTTTTACCCAGCAAGGAGAAATTCTCTTGATCTTTTAGAGAGTAGAATATTTACTTTAGATAAGGTGCTTCATTAACTATCAGCTACAGAATTTGGTTGACCTCTGCGGGTGCATCTGAAACAAACAGAAGGTCAAAAGACTTTTAAATTCTTTCAACTTCACCTTTTTGAATACAGCACCAAGCTAACAGTTCTTTAGTGACGCTATTTAATAAATATTTCAAGGTCTCTGAAATCAGCTATTCTAGCTGATTCCATAGAGTGACTGTCATAGTTCTCAAAAGCAGTATATATTTTTCTGTCATGAAGAAGTGTGCCGTAACACTTTAACACTCCAGCTTAATTCACTTTTTATTTCAGCTAGTTGAGTGTAAGACATGTACAGTATCTCTCCCTCTTCATTCCAGGTTCAAATAAATAGAAACAATCAAGAAAATAAAACAAACAAACAAACAAAAATATTAGCAAGACATTAGTGACACTAATATTTAGTTTATACGTTACAGTCATTGAAATTACTGTAATACATCTTTTTAAAAGTATAATCTAGCTGTACCAAAACAAACACTGAGTAAAAAGGAGGGTATTGACAGATTCATGGTCAACACTAATGTTATCAGTTCTCTAATCAGATTCCAGCTACTGTGGACCCCATCAAAGCGCATAATTACCTTCCCAGGGTCAAGGGTCTTCAAAACCCATTTGTTACAAACACATTGCAGTGCCATAAACACATTTATTTGTTCCTGAATATTGTATTTATGCTAGGCTATGTACAAGGATGTTATGGATATTTATTGCCTTAGAACAGACTAGTAGGGCGGGATGTGAAAACAAGATGCATTTCCCTGTTTGTTCTAAAACCAAAAGCAGATTGAATTCACTGAATTTCCGTAGGTGACATATAAATCAGTATTTTCTGACAAAATGATATAGAGTGAGTTAATAGAAATGATTTCATGGTCTCAATGAGTCATAAAACTTCCTCTGAAAATGCATAATATTAATTAGACATCCAGCAATAATTCATTATTGTGTTTGTCAGAAGACTATAAACAGGGCAAAAAGCAAAGTAAAGCCCAGTGTCACTGGATAATACATTAGCAAAAATGTGAAACTAAATTTCTGGTATATACTAAGTTACAAGGAGCATGCATTTCTATATGTTGACTTGTTTTTCTGAATTGATTTTTGATTAAAGAAAGAACACAGAAAATACTATAAAAATATTCAGTTTTTAGGGTTTAATTTCTGCTTAAGTGTTAAGCATTATGGACCAAGTTTTGAACCAGGATGCCATCTGATCACACAAAATAGCTAATCTTCTCTGAATGCCAGTGTATACTGAAGGTGTAGTCAGGGAAGGCACTAGACCATCAAGGAGAGCCTCCCCAGAAACTTGTGCTAAATAATTTGGTCTTAATTTATTACGAAAAATCTGAGCTCACTGGCTTTTTGAATTTCTTAGTCCATAGCTGTGGTGAAATTATGTGTTGCTTATGAGTGATACTAGAACACATATTTTGAAGAGTTGCCTCAGAATAGTTAGGGAAATTTCCTTGCTGGTCTTTTTCAGCTGTGCTGTTTTATTATCATCGTGAGTTTTTTGTTTCTGCCCCAATTTATCCTTCCTTAAAGAAAGGAAAGTCTACATGTTCTTAATGCCAGTTGAATTATTTAAGTAAGGATGTCTGAGCCCAGATGTGGAAACTTAGGGAAAAAAAATTGATAGCCCCCAACAGAAAATAGGAATTATAGCTGTTTTCTTTTCTATGAGATATTTTCTCTTAGGTCCCAGTTTGGCAGAATACTTATCCCATACGTTGTTTTAAGCAAAGAGGTAGTTCTAATTGACTTCAATGGGACTACTCCTGTGCTAAGGAATCACATAGGTTTAAATATCTTACTTGATCAGACTTTTAAGTTTTGGAATTTTCACTGGCTGGATGTGGACTTGTAATTGGGTCATTGTTTTTACTACCATGGCAATAAAATTTGAAACCTCTCCGAATAGACTGAGATGGGGAGTTCCAGACTAAAAATGGAAATGTGTGAGATTCAGTTATTGTTCATGCATTTTCCTCACACTCACAGCTCAAGTCTAGCAAGTAGTTACGCAGGCATTTACCCTAGACACACTTTTGACTGTGCATAAACATTTATATGGATGGTCCCAAGTCATCACTATTTCAAATCTAAAAGCTAAGAATGAAAACTTTCTACTGAAAGAAAAAAAGCATCTGGAAACTCTGGACCCATTTTGGTGATGTGGTATATTTTGAAGGGTCAGTAACTTTCTTAGCATAGATTCCATTAGACACTTCTTCCAGTGGCAATGAGTGATGGATTTCCTTTGTCTCTCTGTCATGGTTCAGACATAAACCAAAACTGTATATGAACACGCTACTGAGGATCAACTGAGTATTTGTTACTAACTGTGCATGTATTCCATCTTGAACTATAACATGTGAGCTTAAACCTCTCCTTGAGGTTCTTTTGACATGTCTTGAGATTGTGTTAGGGCTATAGTTAGCCACTGTTGCTCAGTTGAGGCAGAATAAATCCCAAAGCTGTAATAATGCAATCACGTGCAAGAGACCTTTGTTTAAAATAGAAATTTGGTACTCGTCCTAATGAAATTTATGGGTTATGAAGCTCAAGCAGGATATGAAGGGACAACAGTGCTTTGTTTTTTATGAGAATGTAATAGCTTAGGTGGGGCTGAAAACGTGCCTGTATCCATCTGAAAAGCATCTTCACAGTGGCCTTTTTTGGCAAGACTTTTTAATGGCAGGGGGTCCTTTTGGTTGTCTCGTTCAGAGAACCAGCCCTGCATGGTAGAATAAGTTCCTTAATGTAGCTGGTATTAGGAGAAGACATCATCTGCTGATTCTGCTTGGAGCAGAGCAGTTGGACTGCGCAATCTCCAGAGGTCCCTTCCAATCTGCAGAGGTCCCTTCCAACCTCAACAGTTCCCTGATTCCATGAGTCAAAACTTTGATTTCAGTCACCTTGAAGGTGGGGATGTGGGTCATCTCCAGGCCTTGATTTCCCCTTTTCAGAAGACTAAGAGTTGCCTTTACTGGACGATGATGACTAAAGGGACTGTTGTGCACTGTGTTTTCTCATACTGGTTTATTTGGCGTAGTGTGTGTTCACTGATGCACAGCAGGGAAGACACTGCCCATCTAACTCTGCCAGTAGCGAAACACAGGCATATGCTAACAATCTCAATATCCAGGTCAACATACAGCAGTCACAAATAGTAACTGAATAGAACATAATCCACCACATCAGGCTAACGAATCAGATTTAGTAGGGTAGTTAGTTTTTATAAGCACTTGAAATAGCAGTTGGTTAGTAAAACCCTATAAAACTGAGGTTTTACAGCAATGCAATATATATGTATCTATTACACAGCTAATCATGCCTGAATTTGTTTTTAACAATCAGTTAGTATTTACCGATTGTAGTGCCCAATAACTCCCTTGTTAAATTCATAACTGGAAACATTAATTTGAGGTGGCACTGTAGTTTCTCAAAGTGTCTCTCAATCAAAAGCGTAGCATAACAAAACAATGAAATAAAAAAGGCAATGTATATAAAAGACATATATTGTAAAAAAAATTGAAAGCCATTGAAGCACATTTTATGAAATGAGATTTTTCAGTTTCATTCTAGTGATTATTCTCAGTGAGACAACCACAAAGCATTTAAGTAGGAGCCACAACTCACAGGCCGTCTGTTCATTGCATTTGTTTCTGCATGTATGGAAAAGAGAGAAATGGCATTGCAAAGGAGAACTGGGTAACATACTCAAGCAAAACATCATGACTACAGTATCCCTTCCTACCAGTTTCCTTTGCCAAAATCTTTATGATATTTGAATGGTGTACAGTATTGTGGAGAGGAAGGACACATAAAGTCTCCACATAAATTTTTTTCTAAATGGGTTAAGTCAGCTACACACCACTCGGCTGTATATGCATGCAATAGTTGAAAGGGCTGCAGAAAGAGTGTTTTCTTGCAGTACCTGCACCTTTGCTTTCAGTACTTTTCAACAGGAAAAATTACTAGTCAGTAACTGCTAGTAGAACTGGTTTGTTGTGTGATCAGGGTCCTTCTGAATCCTGTGTGGAAGTGAGGAGCAGAGGGCCTCTGTGGCGTCTCCTGAATGAAATTCACATCATTTAGATGGTGAATACAGATTATAACGTGGCCCAATTGCCTTAAGTGGCTAATATTAAATATGTTTGGCTTTGTTAAGGACTTAGAATCCAAGAATTTAATGAAGTACTTAGAACACAGCAGGACTGGACTCTAATTTAGATTGTATTTTTGGCTGCAATGTAAATATAGCAGTTTAGAGTTTAGATACCCTTCAGGAACTGATTTCAGTTGCAGAAAGTCTGGAGAGCTGAGACATAAATGATCTTGACAGAGAGCGTGATATTTCTAGTGTATAAAAATCTTTTCACTGTGAGAGTATTGTTTGATTAATAGAGCTGTAGTGGAGGGAAACAGTCACTTTATGAATGAAAAGAAACACACGACCTGACTGCCCAAATACATGTCAAAATGTATATCCAGTCACCCAAATACTGAGCTTGAATTCTATACACTAATGTATATATAACAAATGTGTTATATGTCATGTTGTATTGAATCCAATTGTTCCATTAATAACTTTGAAGATAAAATGGCTGTTAAAATGACATCTTTTTAATGTTTTTGCACATCATTTTAAATGCAATAGCTAATAGAATTTTCTCATTATAAGGGACATGATTAATACTTTGTGAGATTAGGAGAACCTGCCTGGTGAGTTGACTTTCTGTTTTATTTTTTATGTCTCTCTCCAGGCTCAGCAGCCTAAAGTGAGTTCAATTAAACTTCTTTGTTTTCAATTTAAAATAGATTTACTTGTACTTTAGTGCTTTATCTGGAGGCCCTATGTTTCTGGAAGATTTTGTTTTGGACATTTAAATGTTCACAAAAAAAAACAATCTGGCAGAACACCTCTAAAGTTAAGCTGTATTTGGAAAAAAGTTCTGTTCTACAGTCAGATTTGTCATTAAAATGCACCTCTGTCCGAGTCGACACTGCTCCGGAGATCTGTTTTACACAACAAATTGTATCAGTTTGTATGTTGTTCAGACCTTGGCTGGTCTAAACACTTTTTCTGAGGACTTGAACTTACACTGCTCTCATCTGTAACTGCATTTTCTTTTTTCTTCTTTGCACATCTGATATACAAGATGACCCAAGAGACAGGAGAACATCTTAAGAGTAATACCTAAAGAAGAGTAAATAGAAGAAAGTGTTCCAACATTGGTATGATAATACCATAAAGCAAAAGCAATAGCATATAGGTTGCAAATATTATCTCAGGCTGAATTAATTCTTGGGGTGGAGGGAATGAAAACTGGATTTCTTCTCCTGGGAACTGGGAAAGAGAAATGGAAATGTTGAAAATCGTTCCTTTCCAGAATTAAGATTAAAAGTTGACATTCTGAAAATCAATGCAAAACGATATCAAATATATAATACAGATCTACTGAATACTTTGTTTTTATTTTGACCTGTAGTTCAACTCTTTTTTATATATTAAGATGCACTAACATATGTCATACATGAAGATAAAGTAAGGCCTTCTACTTCAGTGCCTAAAATTAGACTTAGGTAGAGCAGAGACACTTAAATCAAAGAAAACAATCCAGGACGTTATCCTGTGATAGCTGTCTGGTCCTAAAAACACCTGTAATAATACACTGAGTACCTGTCTATACGTTTATCTGCTAATATGTATACAGAAGAATCCAGACCACTGGAGGGACCTTCTAGGCTTACAGCTGCTTCCGCCAAAAAACTTGATATGTAGGAGAAATGCTGGAATTCCTCATTTAAAGGCTTGCTATAACTATCTTTAAGTGGCTAATAAAGCAGCGTGAAACCTGTCTCCCTCTGGTTCTTTCAAAGAGACTTTACATTTTTATTATCAAAACAAGATGTGGCTGGCCATTTCTCTTTGTTGGACTGAAGGTTAACTCTCCTAGAGGAACAGTGAACCAACTAAGTATTATGAATACAATCACTATAATACAAATGCATAACTGACTGCCAATCTTGATACTCTTTTTGTTATTAGCTGAAGTATGTAATTTGTGTTCTATTTCTACTTTTTGCAGAAATTGTGCTCAGGTAGCTCTCAAAAGATATTTCCTCATCAAGAAATAATTTTCTGAATATTAATAATGGAAAAAATCCTGCAGAACACTAGACAAGTTATGTGGCAAGTTTAATAACCACTTTAAAATGTAATCTTTACTTAATTGTTTTAAGTATAGGCCTGCCAATCAAGATACAAAAATATGCATAGTTGCTAGCAAAGCCACTGTACGAATTTTAGCTTGATGTTTATACAATATGAAATTAAATCTGAGTTGATACTGTGAAGGCTAGGGAAAATCATAGACAAATAATTTAAATTCCTCTGTTTGAAATATGATTTTAAAGCTAATATCTATATTCATAACCTCGCAACAATGAGGAAAGAAAAGGCAGGGAAAATACGGGAAGTGTTTATAAGTAGATATTCCTCTTACTGCGCTTCTCTTCGTGGCTGTCAGTGTGGGAGAGTCGTAGGCCTAGTGCTAGGAAGTTCTACTAAAGATGATTTTTTTACTGTAAGACTGTTACTTAGTCAATCCTGTGATGAATTTATAATTCATTCATCCTTGACTGCATTTCTTTTCTTAGAAGAGGCTTTTGAAGGTAGGTAACATTCGCCTGAAATCTGGAAAGCTTGGTTTCCAGACAGTCAATGAAAGTAGGTGACAGAAACTGAATTTGTGAGCATCTGTGTAGATAAAGCTTGTGCCCTCTAAAGGCAAATCATGAGTCTTGTAATGTGGAAACGTCATCTTCTTTATCTACCCTTCTTGCACTATGTTGCTGTATTTTTACTTTTCCTTAAAAAGTTACCAGAATTCTAGGGAACTTACAGACCATATGTTCTTGTTTTTCTTTTCCAGCACCCACCTACGTTTGAACTACATTTTAGTTTATATTTGACATGAAAGCATCGAGGGATGCAAGAATGAGATCTTTTGAGACATTTTAGAGGAAGTCCATTTTTTTGAAGTAAATCATACCCAAAACCTTAGAAATAAATGCTTGCAAAATTAGGAATTGAAGATGTTGAAAGTTGTATTGTGACTAGGAGATGGGTTCACCTTTATTGCTGTCTGACATACTGATAAATGCCATACAGAAGCTGATAGTACCTGTTATTTATAGTTTATATACACTCATTTTCAGATTTGTTTCTGTACGATTCTACCTTTTGGGGGCAGGCACATCTTTTGACAATTTGTTGTTTATCTGAAGGACAAAGGGGTTCAGGAAGGCTGGACATTTTTCAAGACAGAAGTATTAGAGGCATAGGAGCAGGCTGTCCCCATGCGTTGTAAGACGAACTGACGGGGAAGACGGCTGACTTGGCTGAACAGGGAGCTGTTGCTGGGACTCAGGGGAAAAAAGGAGAGTTTACCACCTTTGGAAGAAGGGGCAGACAACTGAAGAAGAGTATAGGGATCTAGTTAGGTCATGCAGAAAAAACATCAGAAAGGCGAAAGAACAGCTAGAACTTAACCTGGCCACTGTTGTAAGAGATAACAAAAAAGGTTTTTGCAAATACATTAACAACAAAAAGAGAGCCAGGGAGAATCTTCACTGCTTATTTGATGCAGAGGGGAAGATTGTCAACACAGATGAGGAGAAGGCTGAGGTACTTAATGCCTTCTTTGCCTCAGTCTTTAATAGTAAGACCAGTCATGCTCAGGGTATTCAGCCCCTTGAGCTGGAAGACAGGGATGAAGAGCAGAATAAACCCCCCATAATCCAAGAGGAAGCAG
>VYXH01010352.1:1033442-1135147 GCA_013397275.1 Burhinus bistriatus
TCTTATGAGGAGCAGCTGAGGGAATTAGGGTTGTTTAGTCTGGAGAAGAGAAGGTTGAGGGGAGACTTTGCTGGTCTCTACAACTACCTGAAAGGAGGTTGTAGTGAGATGGGCGTTGGTCTCTTCTGCCAAGTAACTAGCAATAGGACAAGAGGAAACGGGTTCAAGTTGCACCAGGGGAGGTTTAGGCTGGACATTAGGAAAAAATTTTACACTGAAAGAGTTATCAAACATTGGAACAGGCTGCCCAGAGAGGTGGTTGAGTCACCATCCTAGAAGTGTTTAAAAGTCGTGTAGATGCGGTGCTTAGAGACATAGTTTAGTGGCAGACCTGGTAGAGTAGGTCAATGGTTGGAGTAGATGATCTTGAAGGTCTTTTCCAACCTAAATGATTCTATGATTCTATGATCTGAGATAAGATTTAAGAATATATTTACAGTCTGAACAGAACTCTGAACCATCTTAGTGTTAAATCTAAGGAAGAATAGGACTAAAAATTCTTAACCAGTACTTTCATGCTTATGGAAAAAAGTGAATATGTGTCCCCAGAGTGAGCTACTTTGATCACTGCTTCTTTTTAGGCAGGAGCCCACATTTGACTATGGTAACTGATACATTGAATGTGGTATCATTGACTGGTGTAACTGAGCTGGGAATAAAAAGTCCTCTGAATTTTAAAATTTACCACTTAGCCAGTATGGTATCTAAAAAGCACTGACATATTTGAAGCAAGCAACTATTCTTACTCAGGATAAGGTCAAACAATTATTGTATTTTTGACTTACAGAAAACATCATTCCAAAATTAATCTCAAAAGGGACAATATCAGTTTTGTGACAGAATATTTACCTGTTATATGTACCTAGAATATACTTACATGAACTGTTAACAGCTGGAATTTTGCATCATTAAAATATGCAAAGGAAAAAATCCACTTGTATATAAATAAATCAGATTTTCTGTATAAGTAACTGAAAGTTAGAGTACAATTTAACTGATTTAATAAATGAGATTATTTTATCGCTTTGCCAAAGATGAATGTATAAAAAATTCTATCAGCGAAGCATTGGTAGATACCTCCACTACCTCCACTACAATGATATCTTAAGCCAATAAGGACAAAACACCGCTCCCTAACCAAATCATTTGGCACTTGTCAACATCAAAGTTTCTAGACACCTTCTTTTTGATTGTGTTGCGTTATTACTCATATGCCTAGGCATATTTTAGTTTTCATGGCACAAAAGATGTTCTGAGATCTGAAAAAAGCTAAAAGACCTAGTGTATTCTTTTGTTCACATTTCTGAGGAGGCGCAATCCAGGAGACATTCAGGGAGCTTGCTGAACAGAAGCTCTTTGTTGCTTTGTCTTGGAGTGATAGCAGTTGGTGATGGTGTAACCATGTACGAGCCTAGTGTTTAGGGACCTTTATCAGAATGTAAATCATGACATGTAGATATTTCCACCCATTTCCCTCACCTTGATCTACCATCAAGGAGATAACACTAACCTTCAGGGTTCAGGGTATTCTCTGATGAAATACTCTTCTTTTCACTGAAAATGGGCCAGTAAGGTGTATATCTTGTTGGGAGGAGATGCAGCAGAAGACGAGCCATGCCTGTCTCTGCAGTCACAGCAAGGGGTATTAGCTCAGGAAAGGAGCATTATTTTAGGTTTTCGCTCCTTTTCTCTATAGTACAAAATACAAAAGCCAGAAATTATAGCATGAGAACAGGTTTCTGAGTTCCTAGACAAACACTTTAATGCTCTATGCCACAAAGTCAAGCTTTCTCTTAATCTTCCTCTACATCCACTGATGAATGCGTCATCTACTATCTCTATTTTTTTCTGCAGTGTTGTGCAACTTCAACAAGACCCTCCCTGACACCACTGGGGCATCTGTGGGGCATTAGGTACGTCCTTAGGTTAACCTGCTGATGATTCACCAGGCATGTTCAATTCTGAGACACGTTTCTCTGTCCATGGCCTACCTACTTCTTTCCAGCAGTGAAAGTGTCTATCGTATTTAGATGGTGGACCAGGCCTAGAGAATATGCAATTTCTGATTTCAGAATGATTACTGCTATATGACAGTTCCCCATATTCCTTCATCTGCACATGGAAATGAGCTTAAAAACACCCAAGAAATAAAATTTTTACATAATTGACAGTGTAATCTCAATAAACAGTTCAAGAAAAGGGACCAGATTTAGATAGGGAATCCAAAAGTTACTCATTTTCCTTTCTTACTCAAGAAATACGTTCTGTCATCCTTGCTTTTTTAATACAGTGATAACAAATGATTTTTTTTCTCTTTCCTTTTCTAAAGATCATTTAAAATTGTCATTTAAGTGACTTTTAAATAATTTCTGAAATTTAATTTTAATTAAGTTTAATACAGACTTATTTTTAGTCTAAAGAAATCCTCAGTCTTTTAGTAGAACAGGTGATTTGTAAGAAATACAAATTATGTACATTGATCAGGCAAACTAGTTTAATGGGTTGAACTTTCACAGGCCCCATACATACATACTTCAGTATACAGCTGAGATTATGGCATGTTCAGTACTATCATGAATGAGTTGTACACAACTGATAAATGATCTACAATAACTCTTTTCACTTCTTCATTGCATCTTACTTCTCCTGATACCACTTTCAATCATAAACTTCAAAGAGCTCCTCATTTGATCTCTTTTTTAAATGTAATCATTTTCTCTTTGAGTTTAACCTTGAAAGAACCTTTTAGCTTGGTTCAGCAAAACATTTCTTCACCTGCCTAAAGGAAAGTAGTTACACTGACTATTCTTTTGCTTCACCTGGACATATTAAATGTGAACTTTTTTAAATTTTATAACAATTATGAACAATTTTAAGTCTATCCTATAGTTAAACAGTTAGATTATATCAGAACTATTTTCATAAATCATGATGTGCCTAAGTTTAGCACATTACAAAAATTAATGTATTTTAGAGTACTCACTCTAATACATTTATTAAAACTGAATCAGACCATGCTGTTTAATTTAAATTATGTATAGATTTTCCTCTCCACTGTTCAACTACAGCCCTGTAGCTCATCAGAATTTTTTTTCCAGCTTGCTTTCTACTCTCCAATATTTAACATAATTCTTTCATTCTCAACTGTGCTTTTTAATAACATGTGAATACTTATATCAGAAAACACATGATTGAATTAATATATATACACACACTTCCTTAAAAATAACATCATTTTTTCACTTCTTGTTAGTCATATTGTCCTAAAAAGTTCTTGAGAATATTGATTTTTATACCAACATTTTCCCAAAAGTTAGCTGATTTTAATATTTGAACATTATTTATTTTTTGTTGTAAAAAAGTGTCTAATTACCATTTTCCAAGGTAATAAGACTTTTTTATTATTCTTGAAAATGTTTTGCCATTATTATCTTGTATTGCACAAAACAAGAATATGCTACAGAGGATTTTAGTGTGTATTCTTCATCATCTTATTTATCATAATAACTTGAGTATTAGAACAATAAAGTAGTAATACTTCTAAGATTCCTCTGAGGTTTTAAAGTGTTTGTGCTGTAGAAACAGTGCCGTGAGCTGATGCCAACATATGTTCCTGGAAACATTTATAGTCATATAGCTTCAGCAGAGACAGTAATGGTATAAACAGGGCAAAGGAAATACCAGAAATGCAGCAGATGCTATTGATTATATGCCTTGGAGAATATTCCACTTACGTATTTTAAGTCCTGTCAATGTAAATCAAAAGGAGGTGATGTTGTCAGTAAGATACATCACAGTCAATATAATGTGCAGTGACAGCAGTCTCACCAAGCTGATGGAGCAGATCATGATTTTGGAAATGGAGAAGATATCCGTAGCACAGCTGAGGCACTACAAACCAGAGGAAAATAATCTGATTTAAACATCTTCATCATTGTGAGCTGTGATCAAATTTATGCTGAAAGTTCATACGGCTGATAGGGCCATATCAACTTTATGTTAAGCTGATAGCTTTATGTTGAGTTGACTAGTGTGTTTGAACTTTATCTGTCTTATTCCTGCCCTAAAGGTTTGCAGCTTTCTTTATTTCTCAGGCTTTTAAATCTGGAAGCCATAGCACTATTTTTTTAGGAACTGGAATGAATACCCAGCAAAGACAAGCATAAAAGTCTTGGTTTAGAAGACAATGCTTGGTGCCCCTGTGGTGGTTAAGTATGGCAAAGACCTAAAGAAAAGCTTTTCTTGTTTTTGTGAAGTCAGATCCACAAAGAGCTACATTACCAATTTTGGAAATAACATTATAAACACCGTGCTGGTTTTGGCTGAGGTAGAGTTAATTTTTTTCATAGTCTCTAGTATGGGGCTACGTTTTGTATTTGCTCTGTGAATAGCGTTGATAATTCAGGGGTGTTTTAGTTATTGCTGAGCAGTGCTTACACAGCATCAAGGCCTTTTCTGCTCTCACACCGCCCTGCCAGAGAGTAGGCCAGCAACTGGCGACAGACCCTGACTGACCAAAGGGCTATTCCATACCATATGATGACATGCTCAGCATATAAAGCTGGGGAAAGAAGAAGGAAGAGGAGGATGTTCAAAGTTACGGCCTTTGTCTTTCCAAGTAACTGTTATGCGTGATGGAACCCTGCTTTCCTGGAGATGGCTGAATGCCTGCCTGCCAATGGGAAGCAGTGAACGAATTCCTTGTTTCGCTTCGCTTGCATGCATGGCTTTTGCTTTACCTATTAAACTGCTTTTATCTCAACCCAAGTGTTTTCTTATTTTTACTCTTCAGATTCTCTCACCCATCCCTCCAGGGGAAGGGGGAGGTAGAGTGAGCGAGCGGCTGTGTAGTGCTTTGATGCTGGGTAGGGTTAAACCACAACAACACACGAGTAAAATATTGCCTGTTTTTAAAAGCTTTCTCACTCTTCATTATGAATAAATCTAGGAATAAATGTTAATACTGTGTTGTATGAAATTCTGCACTAAGAATGGGAGAAACATTTGAAGGAAGCATTTGCCTTTTGTACTATGGAAATTCTAGCACTACACACAAAAAATTCCCTTGAGAGTAGATTAGCCCTACAAGTTTGTATAAAAATAGGAGTAGTAGAAGATTATTAAGCTCTTCTGTAACTAAAGCATACTTAATGTAAATTTGCATCCCCATTTCTTTGAAATTCTATATTATATTGACATTTATACCAAAAGATTTTTTCTTTGAATAAATAGCAAGAAAATAAAATTATTTGTAATTTGTCAAAAAATGCTGCTACGTAATCTGCTGCAAAATAGATTTATTTTTAACTTCACTAGTGGTTATTAAGAAAGCTTAATTCCCATTTGTTACCTTTTTTTTTTCTCTTTAAATTAATAAACAATATCTTAAAAACAACATCAAGGGACAGATCACATTCTGATGTTATGTAGTTAAATCAAAGCTCTGCCGCTTGTCACCTAAATCTGAAAACTCAAAGAATATTAAGAAAATCTGCTTGTGGCCAACTATCAGTGCAGAAGGATGTGTAATCTTCTTTGTTACCTGGTGGAAAATACCATATCTCCCTAGGTTTTAAGTGGGCTGTGTAGTTTTGAGAAGTTTACATGACACTTAGGTGTAGATCAGTAATTAATAGACAGTTTTTATAACTCATCTATAGTGACTTATTCAGTGAGTTTCCTTTAGGTAACCTCAATCCTTTTAAAAGGTTGTGCTGAATGGAATATAAAAGAACATGAACACAACAGAAAATGCCATTTTTAAAAATCATAAGAAGAAAATGCATTTTCTGATTCAGAAGGAAGTATTTCCTGGAAATAAAGGCAAAAAGAGATGTTAGGAGGTGGATAGCTTTCCTGTTTGAGTGTGCATATTTTGTGAATCTGGGACCAAATTCTGATGCCAATTGTATCACAATGAGTTACTGTGTACCAAGCAGCTTTACAGACCCTGTCACATCATTTCATTTCCCCTTAACAAACTGTAGGATATTTGCAGCACTTACTGTAACATACACAAAACTTTGATTTATACAGATTTTTTCAGGATTTTTACCTGGTTATGCCTCCTTCTTTTCCCATGAAATTGCTTACACTGTGTCCAGAGTGCTGAAGGAACACCCCAATAATATCATACATTTGATACCAGGAATGGAATTAATACAGATTCACATAATTTACAAAGGAGAGACCCAGTTCTGTTTTCATATGTTTTCTGCAGTGATTTAATTTCAGTATGAAAACTAACCTTGCTTAAAAAAATAATCTTGATTTTATTATTGAATCATGAGATTGAGCTCCGAAGATTTACAAGTCTCTCAAGCTAATCCACATCCAAATGATCCTTCATACCTCTATTTTATTCCCCCTGCACACCCTGGAATGCAATTCCCAGGTATACTCTCATCACGGAATACTTCATCAGGTTTCAGGGTGAAGTCATACTGCAGGTGTTGATTTACCCGGAGTCGCTTCAGGTTACTTCAGCATTTGCAAAGTAACCATATGCAACAATTTCATACTGTGTAACAAATTCAGCATGGTGGTTGTTTTTTGTATCAATACTAAACGTGGCCCCACTTGCACAGCTAGCAGAGTTCACTCTATTACTGCGTGTTTTTCATTAATGGCTAGCTGACACTTACTAATTTCTTGCTTAACTGTGACACTGACCAGAAAGGGCTGCAGCCATCGATTTGTCTGTTCCGCTTCTGTCGAACTCAGCTAATAAGATACTCAGGTCTTGCTGCTGCTGCCAGTCATTTCTGTCTGGTAACTTCCTGGACACTTTGCTCTCCCCACAGAGGAAATGCCTTTGCTGATCATATTTAGAAATATAAGATTGAAATTTAACTTTTTTTCTGACCTTCCCAAAATTCCAGGTTATGAAAGCAGTGTTTTAGAATGAAGGGCTTTTTTTCCTATGGATTGGACTGTTCGCCTGTGATGATAACCAAACTCAAACCAAAAGTAGTCATTCTCTTCCTAAATCTTAAATGTTGCTTTCTTTTAAGAATGTAAAATCTCAGAGTTGTTATTGACTTTCTGTGAACTCATTTTTGCCACTCGATCATTGTTAAACCCTATCGTGCTACCTAAGGATTTATCTACTTTTATGATCTACACTAGATGAGGACTGTGTTTTAGGTGTGAAATCTGTCTACAGTTCTCACCTGCCTACCAAGGGAACTAGAGAACATGAACTGGATTTTCTTTTGATGACATTAGACTGGAAGATGTGTTCCAGGCATGCACTGTTTCAGCAGTTAATTTTCTTCAGTTATGGGACGAGCCCCAATCCCACAAAGTAAAATCCCTGAAATATTTACAAACCTCATTATTAAATATTGCAATGTACAGGTTTCTTCTTATTGAGCTGTTTCTTATTAATTTTAGTATAATCTTATGAGGAGTGGCTGAAGGAATTAGGATTGTTTAGTCTGGAGAAGAGAAGGTTGAGGGGAGACCTTATTGCTCTCTACAACTACCTGAAAGGAGGTTGTAGTGAGATGGGAGCTGGTCTCTTCTGCCAAGTAACTAGCGATAGGACAAGAGGAAACGGGTTCAAGTTGTGCCAGGGGAGGTTTAGGCTGGACATTAGGAAAAAATTTTTCACTGAAAGAGTTATCAAACATTGGAACAGGCTGCCCAGGGAGGTAGTTGAGTCACCATCCCTAGATGTGTTTAAAAGTCGTGTAGATGTGGTGCTTGGAGACATGGTTTAGTGGCGGACCTGGTAGAGTAGGGTCAATGGTTGGACTAGGTGATCTTAAAGGTCTTTTCCAGCCTAAACAATTCTATGATTCTATAATGCCCTGATCCCATAGGGGATGATAAGATGGATGGATGGATGGATGGATGGATGGATGGGCAGACAAATGTGAGCTCTGCTTTTAGCAATAAATGATCAGCTTGAGTCTTGAAGAAAAAGGTTCACTGGCCCTTCTACACTATTATCTCCTTCCTAATTATGATAGCCTTAGGAACTGTTACTCATATAAAATCAGTGGGAGTCCATTTTTCTTCCACAAGAACAGATTTGCCATTTTTCCAACCCTACGTTGGGGTTCCTTTTTTCCAATCTCATAGATCTCTGGGAATGAATAATGTGCTTTGGAGCTTAGACTTCAGTTCTAGACTCTGGTTTTTGAAGTATGTGGCACTGTAGTTTATGCACTCCATTTGAATTTGTAGCATTCAAAGGTGACTGTGCGACATTCTGACAGTTTTTGTTCCTGCGATTGCTCTGTGGTGATCCAGCTCCTTTGCAGAAGCTACAGCCAGCCTGATCCCATAGTTGTTGGGATATGCATCCCTTCTCCATGACGCTGAGTGAAAAGGTATGAGCTGGAATCATGTGCAGTCACGCCGGGTTGGAGTCATGGTTCTACAACTGGCTCAGTGGACTTGTGGATAGCTAGCTATGTGTTAATGCAGCAGTGAAATTTTGCCTAACAAGACATATCTTCTTAAAAGCAAAGACTTTTGATAAGAGCTACGTGTCTGCTAATAAGGATGTATAATTACATTAGATATAATGCAGATTCTTATGCATAATTGATCTGTCTACATGGACAGCTTTTTGAATTATGATATGAAATTATAATGTTTAAGGTTATTTGTACTACTGGTAATATTACAGACTTATAACAGAAAGTATAGTTAGGTTCATCAGATACAGAAAACCATCAACATAGGTTGGGAAAAAGGTTTACTTATGATTTCCAGTAGAACATTTATACTTCATTAATTAAAAAATGTGCAGAAAGAGAATTGCATATTGCATTTGAATCTTGATAAACTGAAAAAGCTGGAAGAGAAATTACAAAACTCTGGATATCTATAAAAAGTACATATTTAAATGCATCAAAGTCTGAAAACGTGATGCATAATGTCTGCTAGTTCTAACACTTCTCTTTTTTTGGCCCTGTGCTTTCTTCAAGTAATATGCCAGTATCAAGGGACAATTTGATCCTCTGAATTACAGTAAATATTATTCTTTTCTTCCTAGAAGCCAAACAGAATTTTGTGGCAAGTGTATTTAACAGAGATTTTTAAATACCTTCATAGGAACTTTCTTCCAAGATCTTTTAAAATTGATAGTGTGTTTCTGCCTCGTATTACAAATAAAACATTCTTTGGTTACTTAAGTTTAAATTATATAAATTACAAAACATTAAAGACATGAAATGAATCCCAAAATGCTGTTAGACTATTTAAACTGTAAAAATTCAAACAAAACTTTTTATTATTGATGCTAGTATTTCCTAAATATTGATATTTGATGTAAATTATCATATCAGTGTTGAGAGCTAAAAATTATCGCAATTTCTTGAACCACTATGATACCACCATCTATCCATCCAAATGCTTGTAAAAGATTCAAGACTGACAGAAACTATTTTCTATACACAAAGCAAAGTGCTGCTAATGCATCCCACATGGAAAATATTTAATCTTTTTCTGACCTGAAAAGATCACATTCAGGATTTTGAAAGGTTACTATTTACTTTGGTTCTCCTTCATGAGATTTCTTTGAGTAACCGGAGTTTCAAGACATGCTGGAAACAAAGCTACTGAAAAACAACTCAGTTAAGAGTCTCAGGATTGAATATTCCAAGAAAAGTGAAAGGTACTTACAGATTCTTGCTCCTGTGAATTTGTTCTCAGCCAAACGCTAGAACTAACACAGGTGAAGGTTTATCCTGTTATCAGTCTTCTAAGCCAAACAAATTAGGGTGTTTTCCAAAAGTTGAACCCACCAGCTTCACGTTATATGCTGAAGGCTGTAATTGCATAGAAGACATATCAGCTGCTGGCTCTGGCAAGATTAAATAAATAATAGCTCTGCAAGGCTGAACTCTTTAAATTACAAGGGCTCCTGGAATGGACAATTCCTGGCATCTTGTGAGTGACAAAGAGAATTAAAGATCCAAGTAAGAGCCTTGTGAAGGAAATTAAAATATTTTATTATGTGTTGAAAAGTTTGAATTGCACATTATAAGGGACTACCTTTTGCTGAAAAGTTAAAGACCGGTTTAGCAATCTCTCTCAAAATAAATCTTAACTCTTACCATCACTATTTATAATGGTTATAAGAGACCTGGGTTAAGAATTTCTGGTCCACCATTAAAGGTCTAAGGCAAAGTTTCACTGTAAAACATTGTAAGCAGAGTACTATGTCTATGGCATCACGAGATGCAACTTTGAATGCTTTAAGACGTTCAGCTGTGTTATTTAAGTTTTCATATTTTCATAGTTCTTACCAGCAGTAATGACATCAGTCAGACATTTCCTGGTAGGTATGGCAGAGTGACAAACTCTTACCTTCCACGTGGCTGTTAACTGCTGGAAAAGCCTTATGTCTCTGCCATTACTGCTTCACGTCCCAGTTAATAAGAGACAGTAAGTTAATAAGGAATTGGGTTTCCTACTCTAAACATGTGAAGATTTAGAACTGTTACTACCAGAAATCTTGAGAAAGGGCAAGGAAGTGTGAGAAGTTTATGAGCAATTTTGTGGACTCCAGACAGCTAAGGGAAGTGCTGAAGTTTGTTACAGTACTGATCCTTATTCTGAAGGTCTGGTGGGACTTACCATTCACCAGGAAAAAAAACCCCCACATTAATTAAGTGATGAGTGGAAAGGCATTCCAGTCTTGTGAAGAAAAAGAGTAAGTGGACAGGCTGATTATACTACATATTCATGAGAGCTGTCTATAGTTAAAAACTAATGAATTTATTTCTCTAGACAAATATAAGACAAAAATGTGGGCTCTGTGTGACTATATTCAAGAATTTCTTAAGAACAAGTTTTTCTAGTTTGTTGAAGGTTTACTTTAAATTTTGGACTACATGAAAATTTATAATATAAAATATAAAATAAGCTGTTGGTCATTCCTATGTTCATGTCCATGCACAATGGTAGAACAAACACTTGGAGCAACTCTGAGTAGCTGTATTATGGTTTGGAAAACTAAAAATTAATGTAGGTAATTATTGAATCTGATTTCTGAAGTGTTGCCTGTAATATGTAAAGGCAAGTATGTTATGAACATGCTGTCTGCAATGGAAATATTTATGAAACTGACTAAATAAGGATGTTTCTTCAGGATTGTGACACCAGAAGGGAGTTCCATAAAAATTTGATAGCTTATTGGAAACAAGGATTTACCACTGGCTTACATTTTATTGCACACTTTCCGGGAACGCATATGGAATTCCAGATGCATATGTAGAAGGTGTGAGATGTTTTGGAAACTATACTGATTTACATGAAATTCAGTGCAATGTTTGATATTTGGAAAGTACATTTTCAAAAGTAAATTAAGCATTTAATGAAACAGGCAACAAGTGAAAAGAAGGACTGAAATTTACCAGCATTGCAGTATTTATGGCCTGATTCTTCTGTGTTTTACTTTAAGAAATTGATTAGCTAATAAGTAACTTTTATTCCTTTTTCCTTTTATTTTTTCCCTTTTCCCCAAAAAGCTTAGCCAGAAATACTTTATAGAAATAAAAAACAAGTTGTCTGACTATATTCTCAATAATTATAATTTTTTTCCTCCTCATTCTTTAGGCCATAACCCTTATTCCCATACATATCTTTGACCCAGTATCAGATTCCATCTCCGTGTGTTTCTCCACTACTGTAATTGAACAAGCAATTTACAATTCTGACCTTTATTCCTCTTCTTGGATACAACGGTTGCTTGAATTTCTTATCCTTATAATTAGAATGCATACACCTATATTAAAATAACAATAAAATAGATGACTCAATTTACTTGTTGGCTGATGCATTCTGGCTGGGTTGCCCTAGAAACAAATTACACATTGTCCCTGCTTTGTACTTTGTGCAAAGCTGATGGGAAGTTTTTAGGTGAGTTGTTCAAAACTATCTTCTCAGATCTGACTTGGGGCATCGACCACCTCTCTGGGAACGCTGTTCCAGTGTTAGACCATCCTTTTGGTAAAGAAATGCTTCCTAATGTGGAGTCTAAACCTCCCCATGCGCAACTTTGAACCGTTCCCACATGTCCTATCACTAGATACCAGGGAGAAGAGATTGGCACCTCCCTCTCCACTTTCCCTCCTCGGGAAGCTGTAAAGAGCAATAAGGTTGCCCCTCAGCCTCCTTTTCTCCAGACCAGACATATCCAAATTTCTTAGCCACTCTTCACAGGACTTTCATTCCAGCCCTTTAACTAGCTTTGTTGGTCTCCTCTGGACACATTCAAGGACCTTCACATCCTTCTTAAACTGTGGGACCCAGAACTGCACACAGTACTCAAAGTGAGGCCACACTAACGCTGAATACAGCAGGATAATCGCCTCTCTTCACCAGCTGGTTCTATTGTGATGCACCCCAGGATGCAATTTGCCCTCTTGGCTGCCAGGGCACACTGCTGAACATCTCCAAGGATTAAATTAGTATTTAATCCTCTGAAAATTGTGACAGACTTTCTTAGCTTGAAGACAGCATGGAGATAATCACTTTCAAGGACCCTTTTCTTTCGCCAAGGAAGGTTCTCAATGTGTATTCACTGGGACATTTTTGACAAAAGATAGAAAAAAAGAAGAAGGAAAAAGGTGAATATAATAAAAGTCTGGATATTTTGATAAATTGAAAAATTAGAATAAACAAGATAGTTTTATAGATAATCTTATTTTAAAGTTGTATGTTGTGACTGAGAGATCAAAGCTCAAATACTAGGTGTCTCTCTCCTACAGAAAGCTTGGTGTTAGGGATTGAAACCAAAACCATCTGTAGTTCTTAAAAAAACTAGGCATTAAAAAAGTGGTAAATAAGGGCTAAATAATCTCAGAGAGGCTTCTTTCTTTAATTTTTACTGCCTTAAATGCAATCTTTATTAATAACCTCTAATTAAAATCTCATAAAGCTTCGGGTTGTAATTCAGTCTGAAACACTAACTGAAAAAGTTCTGAGACATTATCAGCCTGTTGGAAGATCAACATAACCAGCTCCATTTTTTTTTTTTTCTGAAATAATGCTTGCAGCTAGGCTAAGGTAAACAATAAGGACATGGTAAAATAACATCTTTTGGTTATAGATTGAGGCTCGATCCTCATACTGCCTTTCACTTTGTGCGGCCTTCTCTATACAATGTATGCCAAGTGTTAAACACCTACGGAAAATTGGTTTTCAAGTCATTTTTACCCCCTAGAACATTAGCCTCACTTAGTATTTGTGTGATTTACATACAAAATTACGAAAACCCTTTTCCTTCAGAATTCATAGGAGATCAGTAAAGTGTTTCTAATATCTCTGAATTTGAAGTCAGAAAAAAATGGGTTTGTCTTTGCATGGCCACAGTTTAACATAGCGTTCAAGTGGGGTGTTTTTGTCACATGCCATTCTCTGGTTCTTTAGTGCTTCTGGGGAAAGAGCCATTCTCCACTAGGGAATCTTTGGGTGTTAACGTTTCCTAGGCACTCCCATTTGTTCTCTTGGACTTCTCCAATTATGGCCTGTGCCCCGTTTATGCTGTTGAGAAAATCTTTCACTGTCTGAACATTGCAAATGTTTGGCATTTTTCTGCCACTGCCTCAATTTCCCCTAGCGCTGCATTGGTATAATTTTAGGTGTTAAAATACATGTAAGTTGTCCTGTGAGTGGAACACCTTTTATATGAGGTGATGGTGAGAGAGGTAAGACTGCCTTGCATGAAGAAGAGAAGGTTCAGGGGGAACTCCTGAATGTCTATAAATACTTGATGGAGTGACTGAAAAAGAGGGAGCCAGACTCTTCTGAATAGTGCCCACTGACAGGACAAGAGGCAATGGGCACAAATTGGCACACAGCAGGTTCCATTTGAACATAGCAAATAACTTATTTCCTGTGAGAGCAGTCAAATAGGTTGTCCAGAGAGCTTGTGAAGTCTCCGTCTGTGGAGTTATTCAAAACTCAACTAACCACAGCCCTAAGTAACCTGCTCTAGCTGAGGGCTTGAACTAGATCTGTTATTCTGTGATTCTGTTCTGGAGAAATTTTGAGGGTTACCTTTTAACAATCAAGACTCTCTGGTTCCTAAATGAAATCACATTATTAAATTTTCATTACAGCTACATGGTAAAGCTTGTTCTCCTATGTTATGCGGAGGTTAGGGTTGATAGAGGGAAAGAAGGATGTTAAGGATGCAGTTGGAGTAGGACTGAAAAGAAAACGTGGGATTCAGGGGAACTTTGTTGTGAGAAGTTTTAAACTAAGCAAAGGGGGTAGTGGCCCTTGTGCAAGGCTCAGGTTCCATTTAAGGCTAGAGTCAGGTTGAGGGAAAAAGGAAGGTCAGAGCTGTGGATAGAGTGGGACTGGAAAGGTGCTATCAAATGAAAGAACAGATAGAAAGAGAATTTTTGCTGTCAGTAAAATTTCATTTGGGCGATGGCTGCGAGGTCTTGCATAAGACTTGACCTTCAGTTATGTTTCAAATGACATTCATGATTTCTCTTATGTATTCTATAATTTCTTACTAAAAAAGAGTCATTTAAATAGCCCTGCAAATGCCTGAAGTTCCTGTTGCTTCAAATGGGTCAGTGACTAACATTCAAATGAAAATGAAACACCAATCTTTCTTTTCACAGATAAACATTGAGACACATCTTAATTTCTCATGTTTCAAAATGTAAGTCCAAAACATAATTCTTTACCTAATATGGGGGTTTCATGGGGTCTTGTACTATTTCCTAAAATGTAGTTTATCTTTTAATGAAGTAAAAATCCTATGACTTGCTTTCTTGGTAGGGAGCTCTGAAGTGCCAAATAGAGTATAACAGACTTGTAGTCAAATTTTCATTAGCTGGTTTTGTACTATTGTATCATCTCAAGCATGTTAGCTTGGAAGAGTTACTGCAAACAAGTGCTGTAAATGCTAGTTTTGTAAACTAAATTCAGATATTGTTATATTACCTGAATAAAGGCTAAGCAAATTACACAAAGACTTGACAGGGATTAGAGGGACAATGACAAACAGGAGATTACCATGGGATGTTTAGGAGCAGAGAAAAGGAGGGAACAAGCAAGGCTGGGGTGGGAGAAGTGTGGGAAATTAGAATGAAAGATAATAGAAGTGTGTGGCCACACCTAAGCTGGTGCTGGCTGTTCAGTACATGTGTCTGTCTGAGTCCTTGGCTTCATCACAACAGTATGTTCTATACTCTTTTTAAATCCTATTTTTAATTGTCTTCTGTGTGTGTCTCAGGAACTGTGCTCAGCTGCCCTACTGCCTGGCCCTGGAAATAAGGAACTGCAACAGCCTCACATCTGCAGGGCTGGGACAGAAGAAACACCACAGGTCTGGTAATCAACCAAATTCACCTGCCTTGGGTAAGTTAAATTATATGATGTTCTCCATATACCATCTGTTATAGGTGAGTAATACAGTGTGCTCATTGCTTTTTCAGTCTTGATCATCACTCACTCCATGTTGCTAATTTTAATCTTAGTATTTTCACTTGAATCTCTGGACTACAAAGAAAAAACACCAAAGACATGCATATCCATCTTAATGATGGTTCTCAGGTAACTCACAATCACTGTTAATTCCAGAATGTGTGTAACAAATATTTCACTCCACTGTGTTTTGTTTTGTCTCTTTTAATGGACATGCCATTTAGGGATATTCTGTTCCCTGTGGTGACAATGTGTAGATCTGGACTTAAAGCAGATTTTGGAGTATGGCAGAATTGAAACAAAAACATTTCTGTGACACAGTTTCTGTTCTAGAAATTACTGTTACATAAACATTGAGATTAAAAAATAAAAATAAAATCCCAGACAGGAGTTAGTTTATACTTTAATGAAATTTGAGATTGCTACCTTCTTAAGTATTACGATATAAAAGAAATAGTGATTAGGGTAACATTATTTGCAGATATATTTTTAAAGCTAGGAAAAATACACAAAAGAAATGGGGTTAACTTTATATTCTCTGAATTCTCTCTTTTGTTATCATGCCTGACTTCACCTACCCCCAGGTGGAATTCCATAAATATCTTGCTTCTTATGGGAGCACTGGGACTGCAGAACAGTGTAAATCAATGGCCAATACTTGTGAGGTTCATTTGGATTTAGTTATGTAGACCTCTTCTCTTTCATAACTGTGATACATAGTTACTTGTAACAAAAACTGTCTTCTTAAAATAAAAGTAAAATCTGTAAAGCAGTAGGGACAATATTTTCAGAGGAAGAATTTTTGAAGGAGCAGTTAAGTGCCCTGAGCATGGGCCTCAAAATCCAGAATTTCATGTCCACTGTCTTTGCTCATTTGAATAAGGTCATGCCTTGGCCATTTCATCTGACTAACTTTGGTACTGTGTGGCAAAGGATGTAAATCCTGCCAGATGTTGTTTGTTTGTTTCTGTGCCTTAACTATTCCTCATTTGAGTAACATGATCATCATTCGGTATGATTTGTTAATGGCTCTTGTCAGCAGGTGAGTATTTATATTAAACCATCTTTCTCCTGCCTCCTGCTTTATTTTTCTTGTCCATTACAAATTAATGCCATTGAGTCAAAGCACTACAACTACCCAGAATATGTCTCTGTAAAGAAATAGTAAGTTGTTATGATTTAATCCCAAATATATCACAAACATATATGAGAACATAGAAGTCTGGCATCTTGGCTTTGTGTAAATAGGCACAACTCTCTTGAAATCCATGAAACTATGCTTATTTATACCTGCTGCAGCTCTGTTATAAATAGGTAAACTGTAATCATATTTATCCTTATGTATATTCATTGCTAGTTAATTTTTTCTTTGGGTTTTCCTAAACATAATGGAAATAAGAATTAGAGTTTGATGATATAAAAAAGCAAGTCCACAGTTCCTGGTCACAAGCTCTTGCCAATAATTAAATCAGCCTAGATCTGCATCGAAGCAGTCAATCAGCATCTTTGCTGTGCTCTGTCAATACTCTGTTCTCACTGGGCTAAATATTTGCCAAAGTGTTCAAACGCTGATCAGGAACATGTTTGTTAAATAGAAAGAAAGAATAAATTGGAATTCACTTCATGACATGGTGTGTGTATATGTATATATTTATATGTTTTTCCATATTTTAATGTATTTTCCACTTCAAATGAAACCTGACAATAGAATCGTGTCCAGAATCTTCAAAGTATGAAATTAGGCTCAGAATAAGTGAGTCTTCTAAGAAGTGCCACTACATGGACAAGTTACTTAGACTGGTAATATAAAACAGGTGTCTACATTAATATTGATATGTCAAGAAGGATGAGAATTTTAATTGCCTCAAACTTAAAGAGAAGTGGCAAAATGACATTTTAAAATTTTAGTTTCTCCAGAACTGAAGAATCTTATTCCTACAGTGAACTGAAGGCCTTTCTCATATGCCTCTATTCAAAGCTACAAGAATTTTTTAGCAGCATGTATAGGCGTATAAATGGACATGGAGTAGATGAGTCAGGGGAATTGTATTTTGGAGCAACATTTTGAAAGACCTTTATTATCCTTCACAGGATAGGTATCTGCTAGCAATAGCTATTAGTAAATTTCACTTAGGTAATTCAGAATTAAAACTCTTTTTGTAATTTTATACTAAACCAAAATACAATCTCACAAATATCTACCAGCCACTGACATTCTCAAGGCAAAGAATCTTCCACTGAAGTTTCGAATAACACCTTATACAAAGGGAACATTTAAATAAAAATTAGAAAGTCCCTTTCAGAACTGTTAAAAGATATGTTCTTATTTTCTTAGCTTTCAATTTTATTCCCACAGCGAATGTACCTCCCACTGAGGGCTGAAGAAGCTTTGCATAAGGAAAAAATATTTGACCTTTTTACTTAGCTTGTATTCAGTCCAAAGAGAATCCATTCAGCTGACTTGCCCGGGCTGAATGGAAGCTGGGGCCTTCAATGCACACAGCGATCCATACAGACCCAAACTGTCTATCTTAAATTCATGCTCAGTAGCTTCTTGTTCTCAATAGGAGACCATTTCTGAGAGACCATCTGCCTTTACAATAATGTTACACAAAGTCTACTTGTTTTTAGGCATCCACCTTCAGTTTTCTTATCCTGCTTTATTTCTGCTTGTTTCAAGAGTACAAAAGGCAAAATAGAGAAGATAGTGATATTAGGAGAAGTAGTATACATAATATTACACTTGGCATAGACTGAGGATAATGTAAAATCATAGAATCATAGAATAACTTAGGTTGGAAAAGACCCTTAATATCATCAAGTCCAACTGTTAACCTAACACTACCAAGTCCACCACTGAATCGTGTCCCTAAGTGCCATTCTAACTGTCTTTTAAATACCTCCAGGAGTGGTGACCCCACCACTTCCCTGGGCAGCCTGTTCCAATGCTTGACAATCCTTTTCGTGAAGAAATGTTTCCTAATATCCAATCTAAACCTCCCCTGGCACAACTTGAGGTCATTTCCTCTTGTCCTATCACTTGTTACTTGGGAGAAGAGACTGACACCCACCTCACTACAACCTCCTTTCACGTAGTTGTAGAAAGCAATAAGGTCTCCCCTCAGCCTCTTTTTCTCCAGACTAAACAGTTCCCTCAGCCACTCCTCACAAGACTTGTCCTCCAAACCCTTCACCAGCTTCATTGCCCTTCTCTGGACATGTTCCAGCACCTCAATGTCATTCCTGTAGTGAGAGGCCCAAAACTGAATACAGTATTCAAGGTGTGACCTCACCAGCGCTAAGTCCAGGGGGACGGTAGCTTCCCTTGTCCTGCTGGCCACACACTATTCCTGATACAAGCCAGGGTGCTATTGGCCTTCTTGGCCACCTGGGCATACTGCTGGCTCATATTCAACCAGCAGTTGACCAACACCCCCAGGTTCTTTTCTGCCAGACAGCTTTCCAGCCACTCTTCCCCAAGCTTATAGTGTTGCATGAGGTTGTTGTGACCCAAGTGCGGGACCTGGCACTTAGGTGTAGCTGCAGACTCTTCCCAAACTCTTCCTAAGAAAGATTTCCAGAGAAGCTTTTCCTCAGCACAGTATGTACTCTATGTAGTAACATAAATTTTTCCGTAACTCCACTTCCCTCTGATCTATGCAAATGCTGTTGGGCTGGATCATGGACTCTGAAAGAAGTCTGTATTATGTGCTACCTGTTACACGTGTTTTAATGCCATTCCACTTTATACCAGCTGAGACTCTAGCCAACATAGGAAGAACATTTACTGAAACAACATAAATCTGTACTAATTTTCTGTTTTATCTCACTTCCCCTAGACCTATAAGTTAAAAACAGCTAATAGCTCTCTTTTAATGAGAGTTTGCTGGGGAAAAAAGCCATTTTACATCTGGATCTAGAGTTGTCATGGTTACACAGTTGGCAGATGGTATCTGTTTTTTATCTGTTTAGTGTTTTTTTCTTGAATACATTTTCAAAATTAAAAAAAAAAATCATTAATTTACATGATTTGCTGAAGAGAGTTTAGGGAAAAAAGGAAGGACTTTTTCAAAAGATAAATATCATTTGAGGCTTGTTTTGCTTCTTCTGTAATTGCCATTTAACATTATGTGTAATTAGGCCACATTTTGGCAAAATCACATTATTTAAATTTATTTTCTCCAGAGCTGAAGGATTTTATTCTCACAGCGAGCTGAAGGACTTAGTTGGGGACACTCAGTAGCAAATGTTCTTATTAATACTTGCAGGGATGAGTGTAGTGAATGCAAATGTTGCGTGTTCTCCAAGAGGCAACCTTAAAATCATCTGCTTTTCAGGGCATTTTAGTATTGTAGAAGCAAGATGATTGCTATAAACTGTTGTAAGAAACATTCACGGTGGAGGTATTTCTGGCAGTACTTAAGAACTACACAAGTTTAAACTAGTAATTTTTGCAGATGTAAAACTAATATTGTTTACTGATCATGGTAGCAACCTTCGAACTTATTACACGGCTCTGAGAAAACACTGCTTATAGCTGTATTTCTTATTTATTTTCTTTCTGAACTACACAGTTATGCACTCCGTTAAGCATCACTGCAAGCCTCTTTTGAAGAGTGAAGAACCTGGTCATTCTGTGCGTGTTATGAAACTTGGATGAGTCAGTGATCCTTATGGATCTTGGACTTCCTGATCCAGCTTACCTGATTGCCAAGTATTCTTGCTATTTCCCAGGATGTTAAAAAATAGGACCACTGTTAACCACCACTGTTATGGACGAGATACGTATCTTCAGGTTAAAAAAAGGATAGACAGCATTTTTGCTCTTTTTTGAATCTTCATGGTCATTGCTTGCAAATGGGTTTCCACACCATGCTGAAGGTATAGTTTTTCTTTCTTCTTGCTGTTCTTGTTTTTATTTTCAGATCTTCTAATCTGGGGAGCTGAGACTTGATGCAAAATGATGAATCTCAATGAACTTGGGTTATATAACTTGGCAAAATGGTGCAGGACCACACTGACATGGCCACAGGAAAAAATGTCTCTATATTTTATATGTTCTAATGTGAATTATTTAGACTGTCTTAAAGATCAAATCTAGTTATTGATACCCTCCAGACTTTTTCCCAAGCAAACATTTGGTCCTACTAGCTGCTTATAGAAAAGGCACAGTCTTAATCAATAGTCTACATATGTAAACAGATTTAGTTGGGGGAAAGTGCTGATCTTAATTTTACAGGGAGAAGCCACAATTTGGTGCTATGACAAAGTAGCACATACCGCCCTAACACGTTATGACAGGGGTAATGAAAACCTTGTTAGCTTCCTTTAAAACACCATGCTTAGTTGGCACTATAATTTTAATATTGAATTTATTGAACTTGTTTTAGCAGAAGGACATACATCTGAGACCTCTCACAGCTAAGTGATACGCTCCCAACCTTTTTCTTGTACGTGGTCACTAAACTTTCTCTATATTTTTGCATACATTTGCTGTTCTGTGCTGTCTATTTCTACCCAGAAACTTTGGAAACTTTCGACCTCAGAATCTGTGGCATAATTGTAAAAAGAATTGTTCAAATCCCTCATCTAACAAGGGCAGAAGTTCTAAAGAGAAAGAAAACATACACAAATTATAAGAAAAATAAATTCACAATCAATGTTTTTGCCACATTTACTTACAAAATTCCTTAAGGGTTCATTGCCATGGTACAGTATAGAAAAAATATCCCATGAAGAAATGTGAATGCCTTGACATGAGGTTTTTGTATTGTAATTAGCCTAAGAATAGTTTAATTGTTAAATAATTTAAAAAGTTTTATATAATCTTTTTAATACATACATCAACATTTTGTACATGTATGTACTTATCAATCAAAGCCAAATACTTGGAAAATCAGACACATGCATACATTTTGCAGATATTTATATTAGTTATAAGTCAAGACTGAAATAACTTCTCCTCCTTGAATTGTCATGTGGCGTGTTTAGAATATAAATTAAAACCAGCCTATTGTGTCTTTCCCTTAGGTTCACAAGAAGGTTAGAAAAGAAACTGTCTAAACAGACGTGGAGTAAAACTGTTAAACCAGATGGCTCCTTTAGTGACCATGGAAAAAAATCTGTTGCTTGCAAGACATTATTGTGCAGACATTCACCGTGCTTGAACAAAACTGTGCATTACATTATTCCAAAGCAGATCTTTTCTGAAGCACATCTTAACATATATTTTTAGTTGGAAATGACAAGGGGTTGCCTACATTTATTTGGAGGTAGGAACCTCCAGATATTCTCTCCATGCACTTGGAGGAAGAAAATAGCCCTGCTTCCATTAGCATCGTCTGGTAGAGAGCATCTTCTGCCTCCTCCAGTGGTGGGGAGCCTGCACTCCTCCATGCTTGTCCCTGGCATTGCAGCTGTGGCTGTGCCCAGGCCTGCCTCAGCTTTTCCCTCTTAGATTCAGGCAGATACCGGTCACTTCTTGGCTATTGGCTGGTGCTCAGATTAAGAAGGGTTTGATATGACAAAGGCCGTTGTTGGTCTTGGTGAACCAGAGCAAAGAGTCACAGGGAAAGCTTTGTATTACCGCAAGGGGTCTATGGGAAAGTGGAAAGAGTGAAAGCATCAAAAATATCCATCTCTTTGCAGTACCTGTTTTATTCTGCTATTCTAAGGCATTCTTTACTCTGTTCTGTTAATTTAGTTTATTTTTGCATATTTACAAACATTATTAGAAAATGCTTTCAAAAGGCACCTGAAACCCTGAAGAAGAGAACCAGTTTGTATCCTGGGCTCCTGGGATGAATCAGAAGCCGGGGCCAGGGAGCAGTTCCTTGTCATATTAGGGGCTCGGCAAACTTTCAGAAAACCCTGGGGAGAATGAAGTAAATAAAATCATTGGAATAGTTTGAGAACAACAGAGCAGGGAGGGGAAAACCAACCAAAAACCCAAACCAAAACAATAAAAAGGAAATGCTTTCCAGGGTCTTTGACAGGCATGAAATTAGTAAGTGGAAACTGCTTCATTCTCTGAAAGCCTGTAATGAGAGCAAGGTTCTTCAGCGGGACTTTTTCTTTGCTTAGTAACTGTGACACAAGCTTTCCTTGTGAATATGATAAGCAAAATTAAGATTAATGGAGAATTGTAAAGGTTGTTCCCAGTGTGGTTAGAATGCAATCCTCAGGGACTGTGTCTCTCTGCAGGGATGGCAGACACTTTTAAATGACTCCCTTTGAAAGAAATGCTTTACCTTCTCTCACGGCACACATGTAATGAGAGAAAGCACTAGGGAAGACGTTCATTCATTCATCCGTCCATTTATCCATGTGTCTATGTGTCTATCTGTCTGTCTATCTGTACATATCGTGTATATACCAAGTATGTACAGACTTACGCATCTATCAATCTATAGTCAGTCTGTGCACACAAGATATATACATACACACATACACACACACATACACACACAGGTAATTATATAGATTATTTGCTGTATCCAGTGTCTTGAAAAATTTTATTAAACTTTTATTTAAAATGCTTTAAAAATTATACATAGATGATGGATCAACACTAGCAAACTGAACTATCGTCTACAGCTTCAGAGAAATGAAATTAAAACCTCTCTGCTATGGAGATTTATACATCATTTCAGATATCTATTTTTTCCAGAGTTTTAAGCCTAGATTGTCAAGCTGTTAAGTAACTATTTCTTGTGAGAATATCGGACCTATGCTAATTTCCTTGTACACAGACTGAGACAAAAGTTCTAAACTATATGTGTGTGTGTAAGGGTGGGTTAGAAATGTTCTATTACCTCATTATAATACAGTTTAGAATTCAAAATAAGAGGTAGTCTGGAAATCCCTGTGGAGGTTTTCACTTAAGTCACCAGCTCTCATACCAAAAAGATTAATTCTGCAGTTTTTTTTCTTTTTCTCTTTCTTTCCATTCTCCTTTACACATGCAAGATCTAAGCATCTTGAGTTTCTAACTGCATTTATCTCAACTTCCTACCCAACCACAGAGACAGGCTAGAGGAAGCTGTCATGAAGAACCAGGTAGGTATACAGGTAGATAAAAAGAAGGTGGCGAATAGCTGGTAAAAGATGGCGACTGTATAATGTTACATGTTAAGCTTACTTTATCTCCATTAAGAAATTACCATGCAAAATTAAACTTATCTTGAGATGCAGCAACATCTTAATATTCTGGTTTCTGGGCTGCAAGTGAGCCTTGGACAACTGAATGTCTTGCCCTGTAATCAGGTCCACAAGAATGAATGAACTGCACTTTTACTTTAACATTGATGGTACATTGTGTGGGTAACGTTTGTTGCAGGATCAGGGCCCCGTCATCAATATATAAGACTTTATTAAAATTTTTTTCATGCTTTTTATGTGAACATATTATAGCGCATTATGTTTATAGTTCTTAAATCTCTGTCCTTCAGCTTAAAATGACAGGAACACTAACAAAACTGAATTTCAAACATAACATTGTCTTTATTCTTTCTTAAAATCACTACTTAATTAGAAATTCCACTTGGGACAAATTTTTTCATGGGACACGCTACACGTATCTAAAACGCAGAGGAAAAATAGCTTCTCATCTCAATTTCAGTGCAGGGTTCACCATTCTCAGAGAAGTTATTAGTGGCTGTATTTGCATCAAAACTACTGAACATAAAGCTCAGAATGTGCAGTGGCTGGTGAACCCATGCATCATATTTTAAAACTCATCTGTACAAGGTCCATCTAAGGTAAGCACTTTGTCAGATGCTAGAAAAATTTCTTTTAAATTATATTTTTCCAATTTATGAAAAAAAAAAAATCCTATCATTCAAAAATACTGTTTAGCAGCTCTCTGAGAAAACCGTGATTCAAAGTGAGAAGAAAAATAGCCATTGGTTTAAAATAATGTTAACCAACTTGATCTTGTAAATCACATAATAGATAAAATATATGCTTTACTGTCCTTGAAGAATCTAGCCATCATCACCGAAAATACTGTATGAAGACTGAGCTTTTCAGTCCTTCTTTGGTCTTGCATCACAAAATCAAACTGAGCAAGCTGATCTCCAGAGTTCATAGAACTCTCTATTAGTAGGTGCTTTTTCTTCTTAAATCAAATTATTTCAGCTTGATTGCTTTTGATCACTGCCACTGAGTCACACTACAGAGGGGGCAAAAACAAGGCAAGTCCCAGGGTATCAAATTCTGCTTTCTTTCCCTCTGCTCTTGTGAGGATTTACCCATTTAGACATATGAGACATTCATAAGCAACACTAGCAACCCAAGTTATGGAAAGTTTAATTTCCCACTAAAATTTACTCTCAAAAATGCATTAGAAATTAATTAACTGAAAATTACCTATTCACTGCATTTAATGTTGAACTTCACAGAGGTCCCTATGTTAGGGATTTGGTTCACCTTTGTTATCAACGGGAAATGCAGTGTTCTTCCAGAAGGCAATTAGCTCCAAAGTGAAAGAGAATTTTGAAGAAAGTTCTTTCAAAGTTGAATCTATTAGCAAGTTGCTAATACTTCTGTCCTAAAGAATTACTTTTTCCTGGTTTCCTTACCAGGGTAGGGTGTCCCTCATATTCAAATTAAACCATATCAAACCGTACATATTTCCTCAATTTTGGCCTGGGTATGACTGTGTGATTAGGTCTGTAACACCCACAGAAAGAAAGAATGGTCTTAATGTTCTTCAGGGTGCTGTTGTATCAAGTTCTACGGTGGATTATGATCCATTCAGTATATGATGCCGGTACTATGAGTTGATGAAGTTGCGTTAACCAATATGTGTGGACTGGGGAATGCTGTGTCCTTCTACATCTGGTGCATATTAGATTAGATACTCTATGTTTGGGGAATTTTATCTGAACGGGGGTTTAAGAATGGGTCAATGTGCTGTTAACATATACATCTCTCTGACATTTAAACAATTCCTTAATCTTTTAGGGTTTTTTCCTTGATCTTTTAGGTTGTTTTTTTTCTTCCCTATCTGTGATTTTTTCATCCATGTGATTAAATGATATTTGTTATCAAATGCAGATGATGCATGAGCTGAGGAAAGATACAAGTCAGACACTACGCAGGGCAAATACACTTTTGTGGTAAGGTAAGAAAAAATTATTCCCCCATAGGGGCACAGCTGACTAGAGTAGTTAGTAACAGCATGATTATTTTGAATTACTCTTTACCTTTTTTGCCTCTGTGATGCAAAGATGGATTTCAGTTTTGAAATTTTAGCAATCACAGATAACTTTAATAAGCTGAGATCATTTTAGCAAGTTGAAAGACGTCCTAAGCCCAGGAGGAATATGTATTTTGTAGGACTGCAAAGACGAACTCTTATGATGTTCTTAGTTTGTGTGCTTGGAGACAGAGGAAGTCAAATCAGTGATGGTTAGGAAAAGCAGCGGAAGACACAAGCCTTTATACACTTGCTAAGCCAACAAAAATGATATAGAAAGGGAGACAAGGTGATCCAAACCTAGAACAGTAACACAGAAATTAAAAGGAGACCTTCGGGGCTGCTGATGTGGAAAAGGGGAAAATTTCCTTCTGATATATGTGAGTGTAGGACTGGAGAGGGTTCTCCTCAGCCCAACCCCAACCAACAGCCATGTCAGGCAATCCCATTCATACATTTAACAAGCTCTACTTTTAGACTACTGAGTTTTGTCATGGCTAGCCTTTTCCTAGTGGAAAACTTCCCCATATAGATGAAGTGATCCTATACTCTTAAGACAGAACAAGTCCATGGTACCACTTTCCATTCTGTTTGCTGCTCTTAAGATAGATGTAGAGAGGATCACAAGGCGGGATGTGCTTCCCTGCTATGACAGGTTGAGCTTATTAAAAGAGTAAAGGGCAAGGAAATTAAATATTTGAGTATATTCTTGATACAAAAGTCATTTGACGCTTGGAATTGAAAATAGGGTAGTCATATATGTATGGTTAATTTTGCTAAAACAATCCACTCAAAGAGCAGCTGGTTAGGACAGCCTCTCTGCGGAAATGACAAAGCCTAACACTCCTTTATGGAAAAAAAAAAAAAAAGAAAAACAACTTTACTGGTTTTATTTAAAATTATTTTTAAAAATGTTGTTATAGTTCTGTAAATACAAATTCTCATCTCCTTTCCTCTAGGTAAGTGAAAGCACAATTATAGATTATGGAATAAAAAATTTAGGGATTAAATGGAAACTAAGGTAGCTTTTTAAGAAAAAGTCTACAATTGGTCAAATTTGAGGGCCTCTAAAATATCTTAGCAAAACAATCTCAATTATTTCTGAAAAGTGATTGTTAGACAAACAAATAATGTTAAAGTAAAAGCAGCCTGTGACAGAACTACGTTTTTAATATGAGTATTTCTCTGTTCGGTTACAATGAAAAAGAATTTCAGTTCTGCAAAATAAAAATGAATACATTTACCTAAAGAAAATGCTGGTATGTTCTTCAGTTCAGTAAAAGGGAGGACCAAACATATTCTAGAGGTTCATAAAAGTGCATAATTTTAGTACATTAATTTTTGCATAAGAAATTGTAGTTGTTACAAAAATAGAGTACTCTAGTGATTAAAAATGTTATAACTGGGTTGAAATAGTGATAGTTCACAACATGATCTCTGCTAAGAACAAGCTATTTTTATATTCTCTTGGAAACTCTTGTGTTAAGACAACCTAATAGCTTCTAATTAATATTGTGTATTACCAATCTAAGTTTTATGAATAATCTGTGATCATAATTAGAGAGGATTCTGATGTCTAAAGTGGTTGCAGAGGAATTACACATATAACTTTTGAAAGTTATACGGATGTTGTGTGCATCCCATGGAGTGTAAAGTATAAATATTAAAAAATAATTTTTTTTTGTAGGATTCAACAAATAAATTCAAGTGGATCAATAGCTATGTAGAAAGGTTTTTTTGATGTGATGGTAAAGCAATTGTAAAGTATATTCTTTGCCAAACTTAAAGAAAAGCAGAGGTGTCTCTAAAAAGAAAATAAATAATAAAAACATGGATTCAGATTCACTTGAAGTGCTGCACAGAGGAAGCTTTTTAACTTCAGCTGGCAAAGCAATCCAGGGGAGTGGTTACTGAGGATGATTGTTCATTTAAGTGACTGGGATCTTCTGCTGTCTGGATTACAAATTTTGTTAAATAATTTCTTTTCATAAATATTGCCCTACCATGACAAATTATTTCATGGTGGTCTTTTCCAGCCAAAGGAAGTCTGGCCTTGACTTCCAACATGGATGCAGGTGAGGGAAGTAATGACAGTATGCACTTATCCAAGCTTTTGTTTTCCATCCCTGTATGCATTGAGGGCATACATATATTTGGGCATCTGAACTAAAACTAATAATACTATTTTCCCTTTTCATATCAACTTGGGCATTTACTCCAGTTCTGAATGTTTAAATGATGGTAGATGGCTAAACTGAGGATTTGAGTGCCTAACCATTGATCCTCTGTGTGATTTTTTTTCTCTGTTAACAGCCAAAATCATATGTAACACGATTCTAATCTGAAGACATGGATCATCAGGTATCAGAATTAAAAAAAACAAAAAAAACCAAAAAACCAAACCAACCCAAAGCCCAAACTCTATGATTTCTTCTCTGCAGTCATTCTCTGAAGATTTGCAGTGTTTTATTTCATATCAACATGTCTTGTCTTTATGCAACATTTGCCAAACACTTAAAATTATCCGTAGGTCTGGCCACAGAAGGAATTTCTTCCAGTACAACTCCTATCATACAGAACCGTCTATCTGTGCTTATGTTCTTTATTTTTTTTAGTTCATATAGTTCTTAAGAAAAAAAAAAATCCATTTACTGATACTACCTAATTTCTCTCTTCCTCAGTTCCTGTATTATTTATTATTCAGATCTGTTACTGTATTATTTAACAGTATGAAGTGCCTTTGAATATGATTTTTATCAAAGGTACACTACTAAACAAAGTTCTATTGTTTATCAGAATTAATGTCTCGTATTTTTATGAACAATAGCTCTGAATGACAACTTTCTGTATTAAAATATTAAAGTCATTAGAGCCACTTTATTTAATCTATGGGAATGTTTCGCTTAATGCTTTTCAGTTCCTCATACTTTGTCTGTGTCAATGAATTGAGGTCAAGGAAAATACAAATCCTTCCTCACTCGCAGGATATCTCTTGCTGATTTCATGCTGCCAGTGGAATTTGCTCTTGGTCTCTCATGTTCTTAGTAGATACTACAATTTTTGTCTTTAAATTATTTCTTTAATTTTCTTTTTTTTTTCTTTACTGAACAGCCTTTTTTTTTTCCATTTCTGGTAGGTCATGCTTATATTAAAGAGCAGTTTGGGCAGTAAATATATAATATGTGCCACAATAATGGGCAGTATTAGAAAAAATAATAATAATGAAATATTTGTATTAATGGGTACCTCTGTCAATAGACCTATGAGTACTGAACAACAATAGCTAAGACACAGTTTAATTAAAAAAGAAAATATATCCCAATAGATCAAATTTGTTGAGTAATAAAAATGAAAGCACAATATACAGACACAGAAAGTCTCATAAATAAAATATTCCATTAACCACCCAGAGGTAGAATAGCAAGAATATTACTTCACATTTGGACTGGAAAGCTCCCACAAAGATTCGTGTACAGACAGCATTATTCTAGCACCTCTGCTGACATGGTTTCAGCTATCAGGCTTCAATTGGAGTTGCTCTTGTGGGTCTTAACATAGACCAAAAGGGAACATACATAAAATTTTAAGTTGCAACAATATCTGAAACTTCTTTTCTGGGCTGAACCTTAATCTCATGCAGAGGAGGTGAAGAGAGCTTATGACATCAGTTTTTCTTGACAAAAGAATGAGTATGAGGACACATTGGCACTTCTCAGAATAAATTGCTAAAGGAAGTGATTTTAGAACAAGTTGATAAAAAGTATTATAGCAAATGTTCAAGTCCAAATGGTACCTAAAAATTTCATCAATGTCTATTACAAAAGTTTGGTAGGTAAACCCAAATCAGGAAATCTCTAAAGTACAAAGAGAAGCTGGGAAGGTGTCCTGCAAAAGTATGTAGAGGGTGTAATTGTTGTCTATATATCCCGACCTAAACTCTTTCCCATGGTATCCCTTAATAGTTACTGTGAAAGTACAGGCTCAGGTCTGTATATGGACCTGTGATCTTATCCAGTACACTTGTGCTTCAGCAATGTAATATTTTCATACCCTTACTTATCCTTCCATAATTATATCTATAAATTATAAATAATCAAACTTTTTTTTTAATTAGGATGGTTGATTTGTAATATTCTTGAATCCCTATCCTGTGTGCTTGATAATTAGATCCTGAATGAATTCACCAGTGCATTATTAAAACAAGCCGCTTGAAATTTATGTGCTCTCTTCCTCTGTCTGCACTTCTCCCTCCACATTTTCCATGCCTTGCTGCACAGTATCTTAGCTCAAACAAGAGACCTGGGAACAGTGTCATGCCCTGCCTAGCCTTGTGTGTAGTCTGTTGGTGTAGATATTTTCTTCAAAGGCTGATGCAGTGGGTAAGAAGACCACAAAACCCAACAAAATCTCATGAAGTATTCTAACTACTCAATAGACATTTATGATGGCAAGAACTTCTAAAATGAAGGAGGATGACTTTCAAAATGTCAAGTTTTCCACTGTATTATTAATATGTTATATGTGGTCCCCACGATGAGAAGAAAGTGAGATTCTATGATGAATTAAATGAGGTATGTGTGGTACAGATGCAGTCTCATGCTCTTATCTGGTATGTGACATATTACACAAAGCAGGAGATGCATATATTGTGAGGCATTGTAGCCTAAGGCACTATAAATAAAAAAGCTGTGCTTTCAAAGGAATAATTTTTCAAAAGGTGTACAAAGGAGAGACAGGAGGATAACGTTTGAACACAGTGATAGAGAAGATACAGACTGACAGAACTCACAAAGTCAAAGCCAGATTCCTGAATTAGCCCACTCCCTCAATGTCAAAACAAGAACCTTATTCTTAATTGTATTTGGAATCACATTTTAGTGGTATAATTGCTTTTCAACTAATCACTTTCTTATTTTCCTATTATCAGAATTAAAACTTTATTTTGTTGAAATAAAGAAAAAAAGAAAGAAGAAGATATCTAGATACTTTTAAGTATAATTGCTTCTTAAAGCAAATTGCTTCTGTAATGGATTTATTCCCTTGGATATAATAAATTCAGAAATGTAAGAAGCCTAACCTTCTGGGTGCCTATAACTTGGAATATTTTTACCTGTGAAAGAAATTAAGTTATTCTGAAGGGAGGTATTGTCATATGCTAGTATAATGGGTAAAGTCTTCAATGAGTTAGCACCTTCCTGATGAAGGAATAAGCTCTGGGGTGAAAGCCTATAACTTCATGCAGTTGCCTATTATCACAGCCATCAACATGTTTTTTGAATAAATGTTTTTCTGCTCAATATTGTTCATATTTTTTAGAGATATGCAAAATGTATCAAAGGGATTAGGCTCTTAAAGGCACTTACATGCAAGAGCACCTAATTGCTGAATCTCCAACAGGCTTGGTTATGAGACAGATAGGCAGTTGCTCTGCTCAATCAAGACAGGAGCAGGTCTTCATAGACCCAGCCACAAAAGCTCAGTTCTTAAATATGTTTAATTTTGAAAATTTATGCTAAATTGAAATTATGCTAATTGAAAATTAATGCTAAATTAATCCTAAAATATTTTTTGGATGCTAAAGTTTCCTATCCACACACATTTTCACTTGGTCCACGGTGCTAAGGATAAACAGTGAGCATGATGCTTTTTTGCTGTGCTTTTTGGTATAATGCTACAGGTTAGCTCTGCTTGGACTTCATCTTTAAGCCCTACAAGTAATTCTGGAGTGGGGAAGCCATGGACCCAAAAGTATCCTTTTGAGGTCTTTACATACAAGCAAATATAGGCGAGTCATTTGCTGGTAATCAGTCTGAAAATGATTAGTACAACCAAGAATATAACTGATTAATCTTCATTCTTGAGTGTTAACCTATATCACACTGACATTTAAACATAAGTCTGATGACATAACAAAACCATTTGACATTAGCTGTTGAAATTTTTGAGTCAGCTGTAGATGTTTTAAAGAAGAAAAAGACAGAGTTTATTAAAAATTGAGATGGATTTGATAGATATGGATTAGTGCTTGGCCTTTTCATTATGTTCCTCAAAGTTCCCTTTGAAGCAACTGTTTCCTTTCTGTTTGCCAGACATATCCCATGAAATGAAAATAAGTATGACAAGTGAGAAACCTCACACAGTTCTGCCATAAGTCTTGGAGACTGTTACCCTGAAGTCTCTTTCTTTTATTTCTTTCTTTCAACCTTCAAAGGTTTACACAGCAGTCCTAAACACTTTAGAAGGGAATAGGATGGCTACTATACATTTAATGGTTTCCATTTCTTGTGGATCCTCTCAGGGTTATCCAAGTCTTCTGCCGTCTCAAGTCGTAAAATATAGCTTTCTCTTCTTTTACACGTGGATCACAAATGTGACCATTAGAAAAACAGATCTAATACCTTACGTATGTATTGGATCTTTCACCCAAAGATCCATTACACTCTGAAGTAATCTGGCAATGGTACACTTGGATCACTAATCTACTATTTTTCACAGTGTTGAAAAAGCTTATCTATTTTCTATTCCCTCATATATTTGTAATTTATACAGTTAATTAGTTGAATATGTTTCCAAGTCCCCCAGTTAATTCTTGTAAATGAACTCCTCTATTAGCAGCTGAATGTAATTATGCACTTTTTTCATGTAGCTGAATCATTTGCTTGTCAGCTGTCAAACACAGGTGGCATGTACAGAGAAACATCTTTCTTACCATGACAAGTTAGATTGCCTGTGCAATGCCAGATGTGTACAGCATATAATATGCTTCAAGGTTAGTGCTGACTCAGTATGAAAGTGCTAGCTTATTGCAAATAGTTATTAAAACAAACAAAAAGAATTTTAAAAAGTTTCCTAATTATTATCTTTTACAAAGTGGTTATATGTTACAGTTACTTTTTTTTTTGGAACGTCTGAAAAGGAAACTAGCATTTTCTAAGTGACTTGGAGGTCAAAGGAGCTGTACAATTTTAGTATGAGGTGGAATCCATTGAATAATGTCTGAGTCCACTAATGAAAGATTATGAACATTATTATTTCTAACTGCAACCACATGTTCAAAAGGGATAGTTAGCATGCCTTAAATATGAAGATCTCCTTTAGTTTTGCAGTATCTCAAACATAAAAACATACAGAGGCATTTTTTGAAAAGAGATTAAAAAAATTTTGCTACTCAAGTGATGACACAACAGTAACTGTTATCATTTTGCCAAAATTTCCTGCTTATGTGATAAGAAGGAGGTCTGGCAGTTAAGTTCTTCTCTCTGGGTGCAGTAAATGTCTTTGAAAAAAAAATTATAAATTTTATTGTTTACACTGCCATTTTAAACACTATACTTTAAAAAAAATTCAAAACCATTTCAATATGCAGTTGGACACTTATGTTACCTTCCCAGAAATATTAAAACAATTTATAAAAGAGACCTTCTGAATCCTTATAAACCTAAGGCAGAGCACTGGGAAAAATCTGAGAAAACATTATTGAATCTTGTGCTGCCAGTAAAAGATGTTCCTTAAAATATTTGTTATGAACATTTCTACTAAGTTTCCATAGTACTGGATGTCCTATTCAACTTAGGTGCTTTGATTCACATCTGGTTGTAAGAATACACAGTCACTTTCTGACCAAAATTGATTATGACTTGATCTAGCCACTCATCCAAGAGGAAAGGAGCTAAGTAAGGCTAAGTCTACATGGACACTTGAATTCTCCCTTGAACTCTCTGAAGTCCCTTAATTTGACTTATATCCGCATACAAAGTCTCCAACTCATGTAGAAATTGAACTCCATAATTGAAAATCTGCCATATAGATGTAGTAAGTAGCCATGACCCTAGTCAATAGCCGAAGTGCTCCCTTTTCATACTGTGTGCACGTTAAAGTCAGTATCGGAATCCAAACTTCTGGACAAAACTACATATTCTGCCAACTCTTACTTTCCTGGCCACCTTTGTAAAGCATCCAAGGAAAAGCTGCATACCGCAGAGCGTAGTCACAGTGCCTTCAGGCTGAGGAAAGAAGCAGCACTGTCATTCTGCTGCTCTGACCACAGTTTTCTACTTACCTCCCACTATCCCCTACTTTCTGTTGGTATAAGCACTTATCAAACGACATAATAGACCAGATTTGGAGAAATAACCTGAATTAAAACTATCTTGATGAATAAAAAATAATAAAAAAAACATTCAGAAAAGATGTTTATGCTAGCACATGGAGGGCAGGAGTGAGGATCACATAGGTTGTTTGACCTTAATGTTAACTTATGCCAATACAAAGAGACGGGAAAGCCGTGTTTTAAATGTAGTTTCATTAAGTGGTAAGAAAATTAAAGGTGTCATTAGGCCAGCTATTCTGTTCCTGTTTTATAGATGAGACAACACTCCTAACTCAAGACCATGATGCATAAAAACAAAGTCAGAAATTAGTGTAAGTACTACAGAACCACCTGCCATGTGGACAGATCTAGCATGAGAAAAAAACTCCAAACATGACTTTTAACCCTAATTGATTCAAGCTGCAGCTCTGTATCATGAAACAGCACAAATGAGCTGATGACCTACGGCAAGGGTAAGGACCATTTATACTGAATCCACTGCCCAGACAGAGAGAGGCTGAAGCAGTCCGGCCTTTGGACATAAAAAAGAAAGATTTGTAAAGATTTGTAAAGATTTTCTTCAGATCAGATTTTTCAGTGTCAAGCAAAATGTTAATTTCAAAATGGTAAGATTATTCTGTGAGTAACAGTCCAAATCCCAAGCTCCAGTGCCTTTAGGCTTTCTTCTCAGGTAGTGCAGCATATACATTACCTTTTTGTTAGGGTTTTTCACCTATTATTGATAAATACAAATACCAGAAAGCACAGTTCTGTTGTCATGTGAAAACAGAAGTGATAGACCTTTTTGAAATAGGTTGGGCCAGGATCTCCGTGGCAGGTACACTGCGCTCATCTTTTTTCTGTGGCAAACCTTGTAGCTAGGTCTGAAGATATCTTAATGGGTCTGAACAAAGGTGCATGTGAACCTTTCTTGCCTAAGGAAAGCAGCTGTAATGGCACCAATATTTCCAAAGGCTGTATTTGTGGGTCACTTCACTGAAGACCAATTTTAACATTTAAGATGTCCTTAGCAGCACTCCACACCTCTGCTAATATCAAAGTTGGAAGGCTTGAATTAAGTTGTCATCACTACTGCTTCTTCTGAGAGCTGGCTTAGCGAAGTACAGCATCCATGCTATTATACCTTCAGGAATATTTTACCACAGCCTAATGAGACACATCATTGCTCTCAGAACATATTATTTTTTCGGGGGTGGAAGTTAGGTACAGAAGAGCCCGGCCACATTATTACCAACATATGTATGTCAATGTAATGGCTTATTTAGATCACCTTGAAAACATTACCCTGCACAAGAAAGTATACAGATGCTGAGGAAACAGTAGTGCTGGGCTTACCTAGAGATATTTGGTTGATCATACATTGCCGTATGATATTAACAGCTTCATTCTGTTCCTCAGATGCTGCTCTGCCCTTTTAGGGCTTAATCCAAAGCCTACTGAAGCTTCTAGAAATAGGTGTCATTAATCAAAAGCATACTGTGGATCAAGTCCTTACTTGAAATTTGTGCAAGATTCAAGATTTTGCTCATATGAAACACAGAGTTGATTAGCATGCATTTTTATCCTACTTTTCACATAACTTACACAGCAAGTAATGCAAAGTCTACTACATTTCAGTTTTCAGATGCTCATGATGTTGTGGGTAAACATCATCCAGATATATTACTGATAAATTCTTCCTTCACAGCTCAGTTCAAAAAAGTTATATGTCACTGGCAGGAGATAACAGCAATTTCTCTATTACTTACATACCATATATTGTCTAACACATATTTAACTGGATAGCTACAAATCACAACACATTTGTATAAACAAGAGAGTACAAAAATGCAAAAGAGCTATTTATAAGTAACCAACCTGGAATCAGCACATGAAGGCTGCGCAAGTTATCTCTGAAACCTACCAGTATAATATGTTGTATTAAAATACTTTCTTACCAACATAGAAAATAATCTGTCTTGATCACACACACACACAAGTCAGTAAAATGGAATTACATACTCTTGTACCCCCTCTAATCTCAAAATAAATCACTTGGAGGTTTCACAGAAGAGAAAAAAATACTCCGTAAGAGCAGACTAAGTAATTTGGCAGAACTTTCAAACATCACCAAGTATATTTTAGTGAATGAATGAGAAACCTCCTGGTGTGTTACTATACAACATATGGGTAGCACAGTGCCTTATGGATAGTCCAAGAGGCATAGTAACAAATTTCAGGTATGCCACATGGATGACTCTTAGAAATTCTTGATGGAGAGAGGTGAAATGCTTGTAATTTTTCTGCAAAAATTCAGACTCAGGTCAATATTTTACCATATTTTCTTGATTGTTTCTACAATAACAAAAATCTTTTGAAGAGCATTTAAAAATAATTTATACTATTTTCTTCAATAACTTTTCAATTTAAAGTAACCTTATACTGTAAATTTCCTTTCAGCTTTATATATAAAAAAAGGTTGTGTTTTTTCAGACCTATTGTTTTCCACTTAGTTGTTCTGCAATGCAAGTGAGACAGCAGTTATGGATACAGTTGTAATTCATAGCACGTAGGTGATCTGTAATCAGTGAAACCTCATTTGAAACTAGTTTTGTAGGAGCGTAGACAAGTATGTGCACCATTTTGGATCTTTGAAATATAAGGGAGAGGTGAGTTGAAGGAAGTGTGGTGGTTCTGTTTTCTGTTTCACCATTTCCATACGTAGATGGCATCTGAAGCCTGAAAATGTGAGATAAGGAACTGCAAGTACATGGCTCCCCAGAAAGCTTCTATTGTTAATAGGAAAGGTAGTCTAGGAATTGGTTATAAGACCTTAGATATGGACCATACATGGTAGTACAGGCCATTGTCATCTTTCTTGACATTTGAAAGGTACAGCATTTTTTCTATCCGCCTCTTTCCCCCTTTTCTAAATAAACTTGCTCTCATGAATTCCTGTAAGACTGAAATATAACCCAAATACTTCTTCAGAACACCTATTTTTTTTTTCTAAGTTGACAGAAAGTACTCAAGACTATGGAATTTTCCAATTTTCTTGAAAAAAAAGTGAAAATAATCAGAATTTATGAAGGAATAGTTAAACCATGACCAGACTGTCTGAATTATAAACTCAGAATATTTGTATCGCCTACTGTTTCACTTACTTCCATCCAACAGATATTGAGACCCACCAAATGTGTAACAGCTTCAGACCTTGGCTGGTATGAGACACCTGCTGTCATTGTTGAAAACAAGGGTTTCTAATTATTTTTTTTTTTAATTAACGAAGTGACTTACAGTATATGTCAAAAAAGGTTTCTTTCTGCAGCCTTTTACTGGCTTGCACTGTTCCTCATGCCTTTTAAAGCAAATGTAGGAAAATGTGTAAGATAGGTAGCTGGACAATGTTCATTGTATTGCAGCAAGTTTTTATGTTTTATTTTTCAGTACAAACAACAAGACAGAGATCATTTACTTGTTTGAAAAGAAAAGCCTTTCAAGCAGTGTAGGAGGAACAATTCCTACACAGTTCCTTGCTTTTTCATTGTTTAATTTCAATATTACTGCAGCAAATTGAGCTGAGTATGTTGATATGTAAAGAAAAATGAATGTTCTCCAGAGTTTCAGGTTTGTTTTGAGCATATATACCCTGGAGGCTCTTCTTGGTCTCAGAGGGTTTTAGTGAATCAGAAGGAATACAACAGGATGTAGGAAGAAATGTGTTTAATGAACTGCATCACAAAAAGAAAAACAGAAGATAAAATGCTATAATGTAATGTCCACAAAACCACTGTCATAAAATGCATGATAGAGATTACCTCTACAATATATTGGAACTTTTCCCATAGTAACTGAAGCAGTATTTGTGGAGCTAGCCATGGGACTCTATTAATCTGAAGAGAAGCCATTTGAAGCATGTTAAAGGAGAGGTGCATCTGTTGTATCCTCAGGATCTAATTTCTCCATGCAGGTGACTGTTTTGCATGATTATGCAAATATGTGCTTGATACATGCACTACTATCTAGGCATGCCTGAATCATAGGTGGATGCATATCTGTAGCAATACATGAGTTTCTCCAAGTGTGTGAGAACACTTTCAGGAGTTACATGTAGTTGTTCATCTGTAATTTGAGATTGCACACAGTCTTCTATGTTGAGAGGGACTTCAGAGTTAAAGACTCCCGAATTCATATGCTAGGATGTTCTGAATGGTGTTATTTTGTGTTAGGTGTGTAGGGATGTGGGTTGAATGTTTGCAGTTTCAAGAGGTCTTTTGATTTCTCCTTCACAGAATGCCAGAATTGTTGAGGTTGGAAGGGACCTTTGGATGTGATCCAGTTCAAACTCCTGCTTAAGTAGTCACCTAGAGGCAGTTGCCCAGGACCATGGCCAGACAGCTTTTGAATATCTCCAAGGGGGGAGACTCAACCACCTCTCTGGGCAACCTGTGCCAGTGCTCTGCCACCCTCACAGTAAAAAAAGTGTTTCCTGATGTTCAGAGGGAACCACCTGTGTTTCAGTTTGCATCCATTGCCTCTTGTTCTGTCACTAAGCCCTACTGAAAACAGCCTGGCTTTGTCTTCTTTACACCCTCCTCTCAGATATTTGTTCACATTAAAGAGATTCCCTTCCCCACAAGCCTTCTCTTTTCTAGGCTGAACAGTCCAAATTCTCCCAGCCTTTCCTTACAGGAGAGATGCTCCAGTCCCTTAATCATCTTTGTGCCCCTTTGTTGGACTCTCTCCAATGTCTGTCTTGCACTGAGGAACCCAGAACTGGACACAGTATATTCCTGATGTAGTCTCACCAGTGCTGAGTAAAGGGTAAGGATAACGTCCCTTGACCTGCTGGTAATACGCCTCCTAGTGCAGCTGAGGACACCATTAGACACCTTTGACCACCTTTGTCACAAGTGCATGTTGCTGGCCCAAGCTCAACTTGGAGGCCACCATGACCCCCAGGTCCTTTTCAACAAAGCTGCTATCCAGCTGGGTAGCCCCCAGCGTGTATCTGTGCATGGGGCTGTTCCTCTGCAGGTGCAGGACTTTGCAGTTCCTCTTACTGATCTTCATGAGATTCCTGTCAGCCCATTTCTCCAGCCTGTTGAGGTCCCTCTGGATGACAGCACAAACCTCTGGAATACCAGCCACTCCTTCCAGTTTTGTGTCATCAGCAAACTTGCTGAGGGTATACTCTGCTCCATCATCCAGATCATTAATGATGGTGTTACATGGGATTGGACCCAGTATTGACACCTGGGTTATACTGCTAGCTACTAGCCTCCAGCTAGACGTTGTGCCACTGATCACCCCCCTCTTGGCCCAGCCATTCAGACAGTTTTCATTCCACCTCAGTGTCTGTACATCCAGCCCATACATCAACAGCTTCTCTGTGACGATCTTGTGGGACACAGTATGAAAACCTTACCAAACAGACAATATCAGGTAGACAACATCCACTGTTGTCCCCTCATCTACCAAGCCATTCATTTCAGCATAGAAGGTTATTTAGTTGGTTAAGTATGACTACCGCTTTGTGGATCCATGCTGACTACTCCCAATCACCTTCTTGCCCTTCGTGTGCCTAGAAATGGTTTCCGGGATCAGTTGTTCCATCACTTTCCCAGGGATCAAGGTGATGCTGACTGGTCTGGAGTTCCCTAGCTCCTTCTTCCTGCCTTTTTTTGAAGGTAGGAGTGACCATTGCTTTCAACTTGTTTGAAGAGCAAGTTGCTTGAGAAGGGAAGAAAGAATGGAAGGCTATGGGTGACAATGTCTCTGCTGCTCTAGCAAAACAGCTAAGCAGGGGTGAATGCAGGATTCAGATGCTTAAACTTAGTTACCCAGTGCCATTTTAGATGTGCTAGGGTCTCATGCCTGATATTTAGCAGCTTCTTCAAAGGATCTGTGTCTTTTGTGGGTCATATGTCATATAAGCTAGTCCCATATAATTATTCTAGGGTCAAAAATGGCACGAAATCCCTACAGTTAGGCATTTGAAACACTGTCCAGGTAGCTACCAAGTTATTATCTCTCTGAGCTTCCCAGAAGATGTGAAGTTTCACTGCTTTGCAGACTGCTCAGACATGCACAGCTCATAAAAAATGAACATATGATACGACATCCTCTTCTATGATTTTTCTTCTATGAAACTGCTTTTCCATGTCAGTCACGTAGGAGCTTTTTCTCTGAATGATATGAAATGTTTATATTATTATCAGAAGATTTACAAATCACTACAGTTTCTAAGAATTACTGTGCATCAAGTATTCTGCCTTCATGGCATATTTTCACTTTTCCAATATTGTACTATGTTACAAAATTTATATATTCATTCCAGTGGTATTTCATTTGGATAATCCCATCTGTTTTAAGTCCCACCTTGCCCCTTATATTATTTGAATTTCTCCAGCAATTTTGTACTGCCAATTTTGCTGACTAATAAATATGTGAATCTGCCATGAGTCATCATGATCTTGCTATTTTAAATAGCGATTTCATACACGTTGCATGATGTTATCAAATCTTTACACTGATAGCTTTTCATTGATGTTCACTATAAATTAGACTTAAAATGATAATATGCTGGATCCTAGGCTTTGAAAATGTATACGACCTTACTAATTGTATTGTACATTGAATTTATAGCAATTCATTTCAATTTAGAAAATTGCTTAGTCAAAAAAAAAAAAAAAATCAGCATGCTGAAAAGAAGAAACATAGCTTAATTCAAGTTACCATTCTGCAAGTATGCCAGATTCATCTAATGTTTCTTTATGTGGTTTCTTAGCTTTTACTTTGTCCCTCTCTTGTGTTTGTATAAAGAGCAGGGTGGAGAAACAGCATGAAGAATGTTAAATGGAGAAAATCAGCTATGCCAAAATGACCATCAATTTGTAATCAACAAATTAGAGCTCGGCACATAGTGAAAGTGACAGAGAGAAGCAGGCAGCGCTGAAACATACACATCAAGGTTATGGTCTGACAGCTATGACAAGTGTCACCAGCCAGGACTCCCATCAATCAGGTATTCTCAGCAGAAGCTGCAAACACTGAATTCATTTTGCGAAGTGATCACTATTCGCTAGCCAGCAGGATGAAATAGTCTCATTTGTTTTTAGACATCACCTCACCTGATCTTTGAACCTAAAACTGTTGTTGTTAGTAACATCTGTTATAGTACTCTCTTAATGCCCAATTGTAGCAGAGCCATTTGTAGTGAATGTTCTGCAAATACCCTGCTGGAAATGACCCTTGCCCAAAATAGCCTGTAACCTAATTTGAAATTAATTCAATCAGTGCATATGATAAATGAAGGAGGAAGAGATATCTTGACTCTTACTATGAAGTGAAGTAATACATTATTCAAAGCAGGTGAAGGGTAAAAGAAAAATCACTTTAATCTATAAACTTGTTGTGAATAATGATTATTGAAAGAAAATGTGTAATGGGGTCAGAAAAGTTATGCAAGTTAAGCTTATAATGAACTGAGAAAAAAAGCTTCTGATTAGAAGCTTTCAGGGCTCTTGGTGAGGTTGCAGAGATCACCATAAACTCAGTGTAAATGTTTTTTGAGATGAGAAAAAAATGTCTGTATATGTGACTTGATTTGATACCTTTGTGGACGTTGCTTCTCTGGACAGCATTTTGTTTAGTCTCTGCTTTTGCACTTCTTCCTGAAATGCTTCTACATAGGCATTTAAATCATCTTGGAAGCTGAGGAGCTTCAATGGTTGGGTCTGTACTATGTAACTTTCACAATGCTCTGACACTGGGGTTTTTTGAGGTAAACACTACGTTTTCATGTCTGCTTTTTTTGACATTCAGCATAGCTTAGCTCTGACCAGATAAACTAAGTAGAACATTTTTAACCATAATGATACAGAGTATGTACCCTACTTTGACCATTCGCTGTTGGTTTGGTATTATTACAGCACTGTTTTACTATTATGATACGGGGTGGAATCTATCTGGAGATATTCATTTCTTGGTTGTCTTCAATCTGCTTTAGTTTGCCAGAGCAAATCAAGCTTAAAGTAGCAGCCAGACTGAATGTGAAGATCTATGGCTCAGCAATATAACAAGCTTTCCAAAATCTATGGTGGCTACATGAAAATTTTTCTTGCAGTTCACAGCAAGAAATTAGAAGCATGATGAATATGACTTCTTACCTTTCATTTTCCTGAAATCACTGTCCTACCTTTAGATGGCAAGATGTGTTGTAGTGGTAACCAGGCAGACCTGGTAGCCACGCAGCAGCTCAAGTATTTGGGTATATGCAGAAGTTAATGGGTGCCTTTGGCAGGAGTAGCACTCGGTAGAATCTCTAGTTGGAGATCTGAGGATGCTGATGGAGTTACACAATAGTTGCATTTTTATTCTATGTCAGTGTCACAGTTGGGATCCAGCAAATATGGTTCTCATCTGTTAGCGTGTTCAGACAGGGAGCAATTTCATCACTTTTTTTTTTTTTTTTTTAAGGTTTATATGAGCAGAATATATTCTCATTTAGCCATGGAGACACCAACATGACTGATCACATTTTTTACCCATGTAAGTGGTAATGATAATAAATAGAAAGGGTAGACTAATCTTTTCTTAAAATTTTACTAGTTATGTAGAAGATCCCATGCTTTGCAGAATATATAGGGCTTGTATACATCTATTACTTCTGGAACAAGGCCTCTTTTTCCATCTCTAAGTCATGTGTGGATGATGTTGTAAGACATCATATGTTCATCACTTCTTGGCATCTTTACTGCTTTCACCAAGCTGTGTAATATCTAGAAAGCCTGGAATTATCCACTTCTGAGTGTTACAGACGAGTCTTAATACATTTATGCATCCAGGATGTGGTGAAGCTATTGCACATGCATTTCATTAATTGAAAATTTGAACCAAAGTTTAGAAAAATCCAGAATTCTTCAAGAACAGCAGAGCCATCAGAACGGGTCTGTATCAGAAGATTATGTGGACAGAGCACTGCAGGGACCACAGTGCTGTTAAACTATTATTCCTGATTAATCAAGGAAGTTGAAGAATGGGAACAGTTAAAGTGAAAATGTAGAAAGGGCTGATGCTGCTCTGCTGTTGCCAGTCAGTAGAAGTCTTGAAATCCTGACAGTCTGAAGTACCAACCACAAGAGAAGCAGCTCTTCTGTGCTCCTCCTCTTCGCACTGAGCACATGCTGGGGAATTTCTTTTCTTGTTTGGCATTGGTGTACACAACCAGTTTTTCCTTCCTGCAAGTCACCAGCTAAACAAAGCTCTTATGTATCCACTGTTATGACAGGTGAACTGCAGCAAACTAACTCTCAAGCTAAGTGGACGCTCCAACCCTCTTGCAAACTCAAGCTCATGTTGTAGTATACCATGCTGACATGGAGAGCTACATCTGGGATAATGATATCAGAAGCAGGTTTTCAGTTTGGGGAGTTTTGGTCCTGCCACTGGTAAGTTGGGTATCTTTAAACAAGACACTTGATTTTTCTGAAGCTTCCTCATCTATATGAGGCCTCTGTAAAATACTTTGAAATATACTAACAGAAAGTCATATCCATATGAATGTGTCTGTGGGTATAAACTAATTAAAAAACTAGATAAAAATAATGACAAAAATAAATAATTTATACATGGTCTGCAAATATTAAGGATATTATTTAACTATATATTGAACCATTCCTGTGTTTTGTATGAAAAAATTAACTTCCTCCTATTGTGTTAGGCAAATTGCTTTGACTATTTTTAGCAAATTGATATAGCCATAATGCTTTTGCTATGTTTGGTCTCCCAAAGACACTTAGGTACCTTAAATTTGGTTTCTGACTCCAAATGTGAGGTAGCAACATAACAGGAATATGTATATATGCATGTGTATGTAAGTATAGATATAAACATGAAGAATAATGGCATTTTTAAAGATGTTTCTATCGGTCCTGCAGCTCCTGCTAACTTGAAATGAAAAAGTAAGCCAGAATTACTTCTTGCAGTTTCCTCCAAACTCTTTCTTCTTTCTACTTGCTACCTTTAAATTTCTTGTAAAATTTAGTTCAAATTAGAACATTTCAGTTCTCTTCAGGCTATGCTGTCTTCCTAGCTCTTCAGTAAATAATTTCTTAGGAGCAGATAGCAGCTGGAAGAGTGGTTAGGAGTTGTCTTAATCACCACACAAAAAAATTCATCTGTTCCAGCTTTGATGCCTGTGGGTAACTGGGAGCTATTTTATCTGCATTAAATTTGCATGACTTCCTACTGCCTTCTGCAAGCCCTTTCCTCTTGCAGCCTGTGCTTCTGCTTTCCTCTGAAATTTCATGTAGGTTGCCAAAGTATGAGTCTAAGATTTTGACTGTATTAATTGTATTCTTGTTACTTATGAGTTTGGCAATATCTGGATAGTGCAGAGAAACTTAAAAAATCAGATTACTAATGATGGACAAACAGCAGTGTAAAGTTTTTTGTAAGCTAAGAGCAAAACGGAAACTAACACCCTACAAAACATAGCTGAAGCAAATGAATGAGTTTTCTAAGGAAAGATCTGAGACCTATTTCCTTCATCTACACAGTCCTTCCTTCTCACTGCTTGCAGAAAGTCTACGGGAGGGCACAGAGAGCGCTATTCAGACTGATAGTATACACAGGAAGTAATACAGTTGTTAATACCCCATTGTTTTACCACAAGTTGAAAAATCAGTCTGGTACTTAGTTCAATAACTCATTTTACAAACACTGAGACAGACAGACAGCCACAGAGGTAAGTCCATCCATGGTGAGAGCTTGGCAGGGCACCACGGTACAGGAATTGGCACTCCGAGTATTTGGTTTGGCGAAGTCATGCACCCCTAGATGGAGGGGGAAGGATTTCTTCTCTGCCCCCTGCCCCAGGATGTCTTACATGCTATTGTTCCTTTCAAGATTCATATGTACTAAAGACATGCTCAATTTTTCAAATACCCTGTTGGTAAATGAGCTTTGCAGTATGGCACATATCCCGCTCTTCTGATGACTATTTCCTAACTAAATTGTTTTGTTCTGTACAACCTATTGTTTCCTTCTTTTCATTTCTCTTCAAAACAAACAATACTACATTTAGAAAAGTGGTATTTTTGAACTGGAAAACAATTAGCCTCATATGTGCTCTAGGGATTACGGGATAGCATGCACCCTGCTATATGTCCACAGATGGCTCTCATTTGGATTCACATACAGCATACTGAATTTGGACATCCTGCACTCTCTGTTACTGGCTCAGTTAAATTAAAAAACTTCTCTTTTGTGCTGGCACTAGTTACAGCAGTTATGATAGTCAGTGTGTTGAAAGGGTTTATGAGAAAGGAGCAGAATAACCCTAAATTTACCAAAAATTGTATGGGCAAAGACTGTCAGTAGATTGTCCTGGATTCCCTCTCCAGGACAAAAGAAGGGGCTAAGACATCTTCTTACATGTGTGTGAGATTTGTGCACAGAGACAGCCACAATGAATTCAGGATGATAGCTCAGAATCAATGCCACTTCTACATACAAAAGCTATGAAGATGCTACGAAAGCTAACACTATCTCACTGTCGTGCAGGAAAGACTGCACATCTCACCTCTTCAGAAGGTGGCAAACCTGCCACTCTAATTTACATTTCTGCCCTATTCAGGTTTCTGCTGTGGCATAGTCTCCTCTTACCATTACACGGCGCAAGCCAAGGCTGGAAGTGACCACTATGAACATTGGCATGCCTCAGAGAGGGGGACTGAAGCATGAAAGACAATCAAAATTACTCTACATTTAGAGTGGAAGAATTTTTATATGGCACTGACTTCACTTGGTGGAAAATGCTGTAACTGGAGACTGAAATTAGGCATAGATTTGGCATCTGCGTTTGCATGTTTGTTTTAAATCAGCAGAAACAGTGAGAGAGAAGTTTTCTAAAGAATAAAATGTTTCATTTTTTATTTTTTTACGTTAAAATATTTCATTTTGGAGGTATAAAAGCATTTAAGCAACATTCAAAAATTGGAATACTTGGCTTTTTAATTTTGATTGACATCTTCTGTATTTCAGACTTACATGTGTAAGTAAGAAAAGAAGAAGACGAGGTTTAAGGATCCTTAAAATAATCCAAGGACTTTCTGAAAAGATATTTCCAGTGGTTTTTTTGGATTTATTTTGTCAACACCATGAACATGTCCATTTCAGTCTTCCTCCTCCCACTTTCCACAGATTTCTTGGTTTCAGTCAAAACAACTAATCCACTTTTACTATTAATAGCTTTGCTGAATGGCGAACAGGACTGAAATATCAGCAGCATTAGAAAGAATGAATGTAGTACATTAATATAGCAAAATCTCTTTCATCAACAAACTGCCAAACACTTCCTTCATCTTAATAGAACAATGTTCAGAGCAGTAGTTTATCTTCAACCTCTTTGACTCAAACACAGTGGGAAACTAATACTGTCAGGTCCGCCTAAACAGACCACCTAATGACACCCGTTGTTAGGTCACAGCACGGGCAGTAACGTGATGCTCCTCAGCAGTCCTGTGCTAACATTTACCTCTGCTTTTCCTTCCTGTTGTTTTCATCCTATACTTGATAGAATTTTAGATTTTGCAATCATGCAAATGCATCCTCTTTTTAAAAAAAATCATAGCAAATAATATCTGCTTACAGTGCCATGGAGTATGCAATTAGTTATGATTCACATCATAACCAAAATACGCTCTGGTATTTGCAGTATGAGACAAACTAGCTGCTCCATATGTGCAAAAGTGTCCTAGAAGTTCACAAAGATCATACATCTTTTAAATTTGTCAAAGATACACCATGATAAATAAACTTTTTTATGGAGGAAAGAGTCCTCTGATGGATACCGCTTTTGACAAAAATTCTACATTGTAAAATATGTCTTGGGAATACTTCCCTAGAGAAATCTTTGTGTTTTCCTGAAAACACAGTGAAACTTCAATAATTGCAGAATGTGGTTTTTTCCCTCCTTTGTTTTCATTGTGGATGTTCTTCTGAGTGGTAAAATGTTGCTTGCGTTTCTCTATATCAAAAGTCTACTGGTTTCCATTCCCTAGGTAGTCCCACAAAGATCACAAACATCCAGCATCTACCATCCTGTTAGAAATCCAGAAGAGGCCTTTGAACCCCTTCTCCACAGCCCCAACTTGCCACTGGTCACATACATGCCCTTCAGATGTATCCATCTGTCAGGGAAATCTCTTTTAGCTTCTTAGACCAGACACTGAAATGAGACTCCCTACCTCTTCCCTCCAAATCAACATGAAGGCAAAACTGCAATTAAGGCTTGTCAGGTCCTACCTTTCAAGCGTCTGTGATTAAGTTTGGAACAAACAGACCTATTTTCTATTCACCCAGCAATAGCATACAGCAGTCAGAGAAAACGGGTTCAAACTATTAGATCAATTGCCTGCAGCTTGTCACCTGCTCAGAGTTTAAGTGAGCACAGCTGTCTCAAAAGCATCTTAAGGAAATTCTGCTTGTCTCTTTTTCTGATAAGCCACTATTCTTCCCCAATTTTTTTCCTCATGGTGGGGTACTCGAATGATTTATTTAGTTCTATCTTTTAGTCTGGCCTTGGCAAAATTAGTCTGAAGTCTTTCTGGAAACGTAGGTCAGACCACTGAGGAGCAGGAACTCAATATTGTCATTTAGCTGACATTTCAGTCATAAAACTACTTGCCGTTCCTAACACATTTATCATACTTTAGTTTACAGAATCATAGAATCATTTTGGTTAGAAGAGACTTTTAAGATCATCAAGTCCAACCATTAACCTAGCACTGTGAAGTTACCACTAAACCATGTCCCTCAGCACTACCTCTACACACTCAGACAAAATACCATACAGCGGATGAATTGAGGTGTGCAAGTAACACCACACACAAGATAATGCTCTGTCTCCTCCATCATCTCATCTTTATTTTTTTCCCTGCTTACATTCTCAGCACATCTCCACACAAAACAAAACCTTCCTCAGGTTCAGCAAGATCTCCATAAAACTATATGAGCCATTCCTTCATCCTTTTGAACTTTGGAAGCTATTCTGGTACACTGGTGTTATTAAAAGGGGAATTTTTAAAAATTTCTGAGCTTTTATTTAAGCATAAAAGTGTTCTCCAAATTATGCATTATTTCAGTCCTTTGAAAATCCCTTTGTTTATCCACAGACTTCTGGGTGCTTCTCAGCATTTTGTTTGTGTGTTTTATTGTAAAATTAATGGTAATGTTTATTTACAAAATACATATTTGTGACGTTTATTGAACTTTCTATCACAAAACAAAGATTTGTTTTAATTTTTTATAAACTTATTTCCAGTTTTTATTCCTATACAATAATGCCTCCTTTTAGTATTCTTCTAAACCAAATGCATTATAGAATAATAGCTTCTTCTATGTTCCTCCTTGGAACTTAATACAGAATGCAAAATGAAATATATTAAATGAATCCCATTTTAATTTAAATCACATCTCTGCAGACTTGTGATGACCTATCTTTTATTTTTTCTGTAGTTTGTTGATTGATAAAGAGTATTTCTCGATGTATGTGATGACTTCCATTCATGTCCTTTGAGTCAGATTAAAATGTAAGTGGGAATGCTCTGGTTAATAGCAATATACGCACCATATGACTTAGATGTAAACTCAGAGACATCTTTGAGGACAAAGGTAATACCTAGAAAAACCTGAGACCTTTGTCTCTTTTTCAACAACTGAGACACACAAAAAATGGACGTAGCAGCCTTAAAACCCATCAGAGTTTTTCGGATCTGAGAGCAGATATGTTCAGCTTCTTCCTATGTTCAGGTCCTTGTCTGAACTAAATACAGCCCAGTCTAGAGCTGAAGAGAAATTGCCCATGCGTACAGCTCTCCAGCATTTGGCTGAAATAACACCTTCATTTGTACTTTTCCAACAGAGTTCTTTGCTTCTTTTCTTTTACATATGTTGTGGTTTGGGCCAGATTGGCCCAATCCGGTGGAACAACAGATGCTCGCTCTCTCTTGCTCTGCTCCTGAAGGGAGGCAAGAGAGAGAGAGAAAAAAGAGACTTAAGAGTTTAGAAGGAATTAAACTACTTTAATGAAATATTAATAATAAAATAACATAAAGAAAATAATAAAATATATACAAAACCGTATCAAGCTCCCAGCATGACAATCACGTCACCAGCAGGCACTGGGGAAGTCCCAGACTGGACTCAGTGACGGATGGGAGATGGATTCCGGATCTGGATTCAGGCTTGGGATCAAAGGCAGACGCAGAGATAGAGTCCTCCTCGGACGCCGGCCATTGAAGAAAGAGGCTGACCCTTTGATCCCTCAGCTTTTATACTGAGCATGAGCCAGATGGGATGGAATACCCTGTTGGTCAGTTTTGGGTCACCTGTCCTGTCTGCTCCTCCCCGCAGGTGTGACCCCTCTACGCTTTTCCACTTCCAACCCTCCAATGGGGCAAGTAACAAAGTTGTCTGGCCTTGGATGTTATAGCAATAAGTATAAGCAAGAGCCTCTCTGCATCCCGTTCCTTGGAATCAACTATAAACATGGGTCTTATCACTCTGAGAGTGAACAGTTTTCTGCACAACACGCTGTTAATTTCAGCAGTTAGAAGAGGCCTCGCTAAAAAGTAAAGTTACTGAACAAAATTGGTCTTGTTTTACCTCAAACCAGGACAACATAACTTGGTCCAATACTACATGGAAGATGTGATGCCCTCCAATTTCATATAATGATTGTGTGTTTCCTCAAAAGTGAATTGATTTCCATCTTTCTAAAACTGACTTATTAGACAATGTTTCAGTTCCAAAGGCAACATGATTGTGCATTGTGAAACAAAATCTTTTGGTTTTACCATTACTGGTACTGTTTTATTCCTTCCTTTACACTCAGTGGACTGATGGAATTCACCTGCGTCAAATTTTGTTCCAAAATTCTAAGTTTTCATTCAATAAAAATGTGGTTCTAGCACTTCCCTTTGTTATGCAAACCTTAAAAACACCAGCTAATTTTAAATAATTGTATTTTCTCAGAATCTGCAAAAATCAACCAATATTTTTGATAAGTGTGAACAATCTTCATGGGAGTTACTAATCTTATCATTGTTAATCTTTACCTTAAGAACAAGCAGCTAGGTATGATTACTGCCTGATGTACTGCCCCTGTACTCAGCGTTGGTCAGGCCGCAGCTGGAGTACTGTGTTCAGTTTTGGGCGCCACAGTATAGGAGGGACATTGAGGTGCTGGAGCTTGTCCAGAGAAGGTCAGCAAAGCTGGTGAGGGGTCTGGAGAACATGTCTTATGAGGAGCAGCTGAGGGAATTAGGGTTGTTTAGTCTGGAGAAGAGAAGGTTGAGGGGAGACCTTATTGCTCTCTACAACTACCTGAAAGGAGGTTGTAGGGAGATGGGAGCTGGTCTCTTCTCCCAAGTAACTAGCGATAGGACAAGAGGAAATGGGTTCAAGTTGCGCCAGGGGAGGTTTAGGCTGGACATTAGGAAAAAATTTGTCACTGAAAGAGTCATCAAACATTGGAACAGGCTGCCCAGGAAGATGGCAGAGTCACCATCCCTAGAGGTGTTTAAAAGTCGTGTAGATGTGGTGCTTAGAGACATGGTTTAGTGGCAGACCTGGTAGAGTAGGGTCAATGGTTGGCCTAGATGATCTTAAAGGTCTTTTCCAACCTAAACGATTCTATCATTCTGTGTTTTTGTGTAACAAATCTATGATGTAATATGGCCTTGTCAGTACAAAAATACATAACTAGATGGAGGCCATAAAGATATACTGTTATTGCTGAATATCTTTGTTAGAAAAGTAAGTATTAGAGGAACTAGTGCGTTAGTCATTGCTAGTCTTTAACTAGATTAAAAAATCCTCGTTAAAAAAAAAATCCAACACTTTCATAGTGCCACTAATATTGAAAAGTAGCATGGACAGTGACACTTCCCATACATGTTGAACTTCTGCTTACTTCAGTCAACAGAATTTTTGAAAGTCATGTAGCAGCAGAATGTGAAACTATAGCTGATTGTGAAAGTTACAGTTCATAGTCAGCTTTTGCATCTTGTTGTATTTTTTGTTTAAAACAAAGAACCAAACACTATAAAAATCTGTCCTAGGGACAGAAAGAGAGAGATTTGATGATTTCTTTCCTTACGCTGTGGTCTTCACAAGACTTTTACTTGCACTGTAGTTCCGTTTTACATCTTCTCAGACAAAATTATATTTAAATGTGCGTCAGCTCCAGAAATGCTGATTCAATTTCAGTCCTAAAACTACATTTCATGGTCTCTTTTTCTTCCTGTAGAATAACAGTAACATTACACTAAATTGCCTGTCTTTGTTTGTGGGAGACTTGGGGTCTCTATCTCACACAGAATATGGGATGGGGGAATGCTGATTTTACATTATGTTTTTTCTTTGTGAAACAGCTGGATTGATGTTAGCATCACTCCTGCTTGGACCTTTGCAGGTTTAATTACTATAATTGTTGAAGTGGATCTGCTTATAAAAAAAACTGTTCGTATCAGTACTCCCAACCAGGCAAATGGATGCACTTTTCATTAAGGGACCACCTCAGGCATTTTGAACAAGTTTAAAGTGCACATTTTGCTCACATTATATAATGTCTGAATTCAGTGGAATTTCATGGGTGTAAGTGATTCCTGACTTTGACCCTTAAGTCCTCTTGGACACTATGGCTTTTTGTAATGTCTTTTTTTCTGAAAAAGATACCACAGTTCCTACCATTTCCTTCAGTAAGGTTTCTACATATAAATAGAACATTTTAAGGAAAGTAAGCTGTAGATTTATGGTTCTTATTATCTGAGAAACTTCTGTATTTATTTATACTTTATTGGTTTTGATTGATATGAAGGAAAATATTTTTTAATCTTACTTCGCATATTTAAGAAAACAAACACAGACCACAGATGTATTTATTGTAATGCCTCAAAAGGTGCATATTTTTACCTCAAATGCAACAAAACGTTGAGAAATCATAACAAGTTGCTGGCACAACCTCATCTTCATGATAGAAAGCGTATTTTTGTACAAACAGCAGATTCCTCAGATACCCTATTTTTTTGCTGTTTCTAGTTGAAGTAGACTCCTTTGTGGTTGGATGCAGCTTTCCCAAGTAAACAAATCATAAAAATGTTAACTAGTGCTTTGAATTTCATTTTTTTCCTTTTTTGAAGTCGATCAATTGTGTGGTAAGTCCATGTCCCAAATGGAAAGACAGGCAGGCAGACTCAGGGGCTTGCATTCTTTTCTTAATTGGAAAGAGTTGCTCTGTCTTGCCTAAAATGGTGGGGACACAGGGGGCTACAAAGATTTGTAACATGTCAACACTTTTTTCATGTACCTACAATAAGCTTTTCATTCTGTTTCTGTTTCCAAACTAATCAGGTTAAAACCTATTTTATACCTTTTGCTTTGGTGTATATCAGGTACATACTAGGTTGTTCCTATCTAGAAAAATACGAGTCCTTCAGGAAATGCTCCGTGCTCTGAGACAGTTATTGCTTTCAATCTCTTCTGCTGGTAGGACACAAACCCCAGAAGTTCTTTCTATCTGAACTTGAATTCTAATCATGCTTTGGAAATATATGTACTCTTTGCTGAAATACCACTTGACACAGAAGTGAATCCGTGGCTGAAGAGTAAAATAATAATAACAAACAGAGAAACCTTATGCAACTTCCTGAACAAAGGAAGGAGTGTAGGGAGGAGGAGGATGTTTAGAAATCTACCTGAAGAAATAACATAACACATGTTTATTTGGATGTTGGAAACGGCATCTATAAATGGTGAAGTTAAAGGAATGAAAAGCAAGTCTGGATAAATAAGGAACTGTAAATGTCCTACAAAATAACAGAGGAGAAACCTGGGGTAGTCCTTCTGCCTGTCACCTCTATGAGGAGCTTGGTGCTGCTCTGAATGCTGATGGTCCACCACAGAGCTGTCCAGGGGGCCACACCATGATGATTAAAAGTTCTACCTCCTTCTATCTCCTTCCTTTCTTTGTTGTCCCTCTGCCAACAGGTACCATAGGGTCATGTTTTCTTCCCCCCTCCCCCACCAAAAAACACAGAGATGTGGGCATTATCTTTTTTTTTCAGCTATATTACCATGGAGACAATGACCTGCTGCAGAAGGAGGAGCAGGTAGCAGGGAGTGTTAACTTTTTAAATTAATAGGTAGAGATTAGCTTGAGTTTATCATTTAGCACTCTGATAGTTCAGAGAAGAGAGAATAAAACAATGTTAAAAACCACAGTCTTCTCATTACTTTTGATATCCAGCTCTATGTTAATTAGGGAAGGCTATATGTGAACTGGTGAAGGTATATGAATTATTAATATATAATGGTTTTAAAAGACAGTCTCTTTTTCTTAAAAAAAAAACATTAAAGAAAATAAATACCTTTTGAAGCAGGTAGCTTATTTTTAATAATTTGCATTGACAGTAGGAGGTAAAAACATCTCTATGTTCTAAACCAGGCTGAACAAAACCAACCCTAATTGCACGTGTTCAGCAAGTAGATGTAGTTTCTACTAAAATAATAATTATGCACATGAATATGGTATCTCAAACTGAAAGAGAAATAAGCAGAAGCCTGCACAGAGCATTCAGAAAAAAAGCAGAAAAAACTTTACAAGGAGCCTGGTAACCTACTTGCCAGATTACCTACTTTTATATGAATAAAAATTAAACTGGACATGAAATGTAAAGACAGGACTTTGGAGACACAGTTCATATCTTTAAATAATGGTGCGGTGAATTGCCAGCAGTTGTTCAGGACTGGCTCAAGTACAATTCTCAAGTATGAATATATTAAGTAATCAGTCGCAAGGACCTGTGTGACTAATATTGTCTCCTATAAAATTTAGGAACACAAACCTGACCTGTAATGAAATGTGATGAAGTAGGGATTTCTTGGAACTTCATTTTGCCCCTGGAGAGATCAGTAGAAGACAGGAAATTAGATGTCTCTGAAATGAAAAAGGAAACCAACTTGATGATCATAACCACAAAAATCCCTGTCATATCTATTCTATGCCTATTAGAGGGACTTCTGATCATAAAAAAAAAAAAGAAAAAAAAATTTCTAACAGGTTTTCTAAATACTAACCTACAGAACAGGGTTAGAGGGAACATTGACTAGGAAAGACCAAAGATCAAATGATTATTAGAAGTATCCTGGGGCCTTTGCCCATGACTATGACAGATCACCTTGAGTTTCTACTGTTAAACCTAACAGATACATAACAGGCATCTTTTCTTTGTTTTAACAAATTACTTCTTATGATTACGTCCTTAATTTTAGTTTCTGCTAGATATGCAAATATACCCACACTTTCAAAAGAGTTGAAACTTATGTCTCAACATGGTGATTCTGACCTTTGTTTTGTTACTAAAATAAATGTTTGTAATACCTTATTAATTAACCTTTTGGCTTTGAAATTGAGGAATCTAAAGGGCATTTAAGGTAGTACTTCTTGCCTTAAAAAAGCAGGCAGAATAGTTTTTGCTTTCTACTTCTAGAAACTGAGTTTGTTTCCAGGCAAGGATACCTACATGAAATTACATCTCTTCTCTTAGAATTTCTTTGTCTAATATTTAAAATACAAAACAAAACAAAGCACAACTGAAGTTGTAGGGAAAAGCTTTCATAGGGAAGGAGGGGAAGTAGGCTGGAAAAATTGGCTGAAGGTAGTGGGAACTTCCAGAGTATGGTAGAACTCCTTCCACCAGGAGGGTTGCTGCACTCCATCACTGCTAAGTTTAGGTGAATAGTATTTTTATAGTGTTTTAGGATCCAAAAAGTAAAAGCAATATATAACTACTTTTCATTCAGTTCAATCTACAGAAAAATAATGACCGGAGTCAATATCAGATAAGAATCTTCCCTCATCCCCACCACCTCCAATCCCATCCCTCTGGCTTTTATTAAAATAAACATCAGTTTAATTAACTTATTTTGAGCATTACTCACTTTTACAGAAAGGCACCGGTTCCAGCACTTTTCAGTAGGTGTCCAGTCTAACATTTCTGTATAGTGTCACCGAAGAACAATAAAATCTCTTCCATGCCTGCAGGCTCCATTATCTACCTTACTTCTCCCCCCCATTTGCAATCATTACCTTGAGTGACTCATAAGGTCTTAATAAAACTGAAAGTTAAGAGAACCTGTATTAAAATGTAGTGACCCTCAACTTCTCTGCTTGGCTAAGTGACCGGAATAATAGTTGGGTATGTGGAAAACATTATTACTGTTTTGCATCTCTTGCTAGCTCAGATTTGATTTCAGAAAGCCTGAAATGCTTAGGGCCAAACCCTTCCTTGGCTCACATCCTCCTCTGACATGGTGCTTTGCTTGAAGATGAAGAGTACTCCTGCTCAAATCAGAGTCAAATGCAGTGGGACTTTACAGCACATGCTGAGCAGCTTCCTAGGTCTTTGGTAGGGAAAGACACTTGATTGATGTAGGATTGATGGAGGATTGCACCAGAGCAGGTGCTGGGTTGTGGCAGGCGTGTTGGCTGGGGAGCAAATATCTCATCAACATAATAGGTGCCTCCTGAAGACAGCAGCAGTGAGGGATAGACACAGCCTCCTGATATGCAGTGGGCTGGCATGGATGCACCTTGGTGGGCAACACTAACACAATTCCCTGCATCCCCACGTTTGGGAGTCTATTTATGCCAAGTCTCCTTGAAACAGGGGTGAGAATCAATTTCCTGTCTCCTTAGCACATCTTGTGCATCAGAGAGAACAGAACTGTGAGCTTCAGATGGATGGAGATACACTGAAGTTATCTCTAATAAAACAGATTAATGATTTTCCTGATGATGTTAAGAAGGCTTAATATAACATGCATATATTGTACTGCTTTTAAATTCTGGTAAACACAATATTAATGTTATTTTGATTGCCAGTTTTCTCTGAGATAAGTATTCAGATTCATTGTAAGTTTAACACTGTGGAGACTCCCTAAAATAGAGTGGTTTTAGTGAAAATTAACTACCTTGATATTGTGGAAAGTAGGTTTCTGAGAGCAGAGAAAAGGAGTACATACAAAGGAGATTTTTCTCAGATCATTAGTATAGAGTTGTTCTGCAAGGTACAACGTATATTAATAACCAATCTCCAGAGCTTTACCTTATTTAAATTGGTCACCTACTAAAGGGTCTGGGCTGGATTTGTGGAGCGTATTAGGTGAATATCACAGAATTGTTTTATGGCAAATGCGTTTTTTAGCTGCTATGGGGTATATTGCATATAACTCTTTGGTGCTGACTTACGGGTCTTGACAACACACATCAAGCTGTTTAAATCATTAGAGTGATATTTTTCTTCCCCTGAGGAATCATAAAGGGAAGCCCTGCTAACCTGTCAGCTCCCCTCTGCCCTCCTTTCCCTTTTGTTGTATGAAACCTTAAATATGTAGATGGGATTCCTGGAGCTTGACTGTTTTCAGCGCCAAGATTCAGATTTGGTTGAGCAGCCCAAAACCCATAAATTTGGGACAATTGGATGGAAACAGGAGGCCAAGTTCAAGGGTAGAAAGCTGGGTGAAAAAGGCTGATGATTTGAGTATCCGAGGCTTCCAGGAGGAACGTTTTCCCCCTCAGTCATAAAAAGTAAGGGGAGACATGACACCTCAACGTTGTGGCTGTTAAAACAAAGGGACAAAAGGGTAACTCAAGTTTGGGAATATGGCATGGATTGAATTGTGCATTGTTGCAGTGGAGGCTGAGTTTTGGGATCCTGTCAAGGGATGGGGCAATGTTTTTGCGTCACCGTGATGCTATTCATAACTGTAAGAGTAAGTCCTATCCTTAGATTAAGACTAGGAAGATTGAAGGAAACTGTGGATAATGACAGCTTCAGAAGGTAGTGAGACAAAAAAAGGAAAAACCAGAGTCACATAAAATGAAGTAAGGTTTCCTGGAAAATAGCAGAAACAGCAGTACACATACAGATTCAAAAGCATTGGAAAAGAAAATCCTTGAGACAATAAAAATGTCCTAAAATCCCCAAACCTATTATTTGTACTGTAAAAGCAGCACAAAAATATTGAATATTGTTACTTTTATAAATTATGAGTTTGAGTTTATCGGCAAATTTTATCTGAGGAGATGACATTGGGTGCTTTAATTTTCTCTGCATTTTCAGTCCATTATCACTAGTGAAGCACATAAGAATTTCAATCAAAGACTCATTGTCCTGGCCATCAGATGAACAAAAGACAAAAAAGACGATTGCTTTCCAGAGACATTTCTTTGATCTGATTCACTTCAGATTACTTTTCACTCTGTCTGCAATAGGATAAAATAGAAAAAAACCTAAACCCCTTGAACAATTTTATGATTTTTGAAGTTGTGTCTTATTCCTCAGGGTTTAAATTAGAGAGTTATAATTTTTTCTTAATAAAAAATAATATAGAAGATGAATATTTTTTATGCTTGATTCTTTGATTTTCCTTTAGGTTATTGAGAGAAGTATTCGAAACATTTTCTAAATTTTTTTGCCCTTCTGTATTCTCTTTTTCCCTTTTCCCCGCCCTTTTTCACATGTGCTCCTCTGTAACTTTTGCTAAATAGTATCAGCTTCTGAAAGATTCCTGAGAGACAGATTTAAATATAATTTTTGCCAAATTTTCTTAAGGAGGGGCAAAATAATAAAATCCAGTGACTCCAGATGTCTGTGGTTTTTTGGATACAAGAAGTCCTTATTTCCTTATGGGACAGACTTGGACCAGTGCTCTGTAAAGGGCAACTACCTGTTCAGAGAGACTTTCTCCTAGTGTTTGAAAGGTCTGATTTGCCTGATGAATGAAACTGTGAATTGCAGTTGTTGTCTAGGATTGTACATCTGGTGGGTAGCCTAATTATCCTTGAATGCTGAAGATGGGGGATGTTGCACTTTCCTCAACACTGTGAGAAGTGTCACGTTTGAGCTGCATAGACAGTATTCATATCTTCAGCAGCCTATGTTGCTGAAGAGACGTAATTTTGTGACTTTATGTGGATGATTTTAAAGTATGTTATCAAGTGAATGTTTATCAAATAAATTTAAAAGGAGCTTAGATGTAAGGGAAATATCAATTAGTTTTTTGTAATGCTCCTTGAGGACTTCAGATGCAATTCTGAGTTCAAAGGAGCTGAATGGATATTTTCAAAAGTTCTTGTCTTTCCTCAGCGTGGAAGATTTTGGGACATATAGGAAGCTATAAAATTCTCAAAAAACTTGAAATTAGCAGAACTGTTGTTGAAGAAAATTTTATTATATAATTTTATTTTTCCTTAATTAACAATGTATAACTCAGATTACTTCTCCAGTGCTTTCCCTCAGTGTTTGTATTCAGACACTGAATCTTACTTTCTTGTTTCATACATGCAAATCCATACTCAAACACACTATGTCTGATGAAACTGGTTTAAACAAAATCACTCCCTTACATAAATGTTTCTATCAATACTAAAGCTAGATGTTTTTGTGTTCTGAAATGCAGAATTTCCCTTTCTTACCTAGCATGTCCAATTTAGCATTTTTGCATACTTCTGCAATTCTGGATACCAGCCAGAATTTGAATTGTACTGTGCATTTTTCTGCCAAATTTTGCTGACTCTGGAGCTTTGTATGAGCTTGGGATAATCATTCATATTTTAGGGGTTTAATCAAGCTAAGCCTGACCTTCCAACCTTTTGATGAATACTTTGTAGCTATTAGTTATTTTGCTGTATAGTAAGAAACATTACTTCTTACAAGTAAGATGCCAACAGGTTGTTACTGCTGAAGTTCCTGTGACAACAGCTGCCAGTCAATATACTGATAGCATCACCAAAGTTTCCAGGGTGTTTTACTTAGCTTTTGCTGTCAAAAGTGTTGATTGAAATCAATACTTTCATATCCATTTGTATAGGCAAGTGAGTTGTGGTAATTAATGACACATTTTCAACGATGCTTTTTTTTATAACTTTGTAGGTGGAGAGTCTCAGGAATGAAAGAAGTGAGAAATGCTTGGGAAAACAAAGTCCTGTTTGCCATCATCCTGTTCCTGGAAGGATGATCTTTGTGGATTTCCCCACTGAGAAAAAAAACGAAGTGCCTTTAAGCATCAAAAGTGTATCCCACTTCTAAGGGCTTGGCTGTCCATGCTCAAGACCAGGTTTACTGTGGTGCAGCCATGTAACCTTGGATCTGACTGCTGGGAAAACACAGAGGTAGTGAGAAGAGCTTTCATTCAGGTTTCCTCTTATCTCCTGCCTACACTTCTGAAGAGGAAATCTGCTGGTGGTGCCACACAGCTAGACAATTTATTTCTGACCATTTAGGTACTTCTAGAAGGTTGTGGAGATCCAGGTTATTTGCTAAGCATCCATGAAGAGCTCAAAGAAGATGGAAAAATGATTTATGTGCCAGTTTCAGACAAACTGATTCCTCTGCCATCCAGTATGAATGATGAGGATCATCTCCATGAGAAGGTAGGACTCCAGTGCCTGAGAAGTGGCCATGACACATCAGCTTAGCTGCTTCTTCCTGGAGAAGGCAATGAGTTCTTGATTCCTTTTTCTGCAGAAGAGGAGATGGTCATAGGGTCTGATAAATGTTTATGCTATATCAAAGGCAGAAAAGAAACATTTTTGTTAAACTACTTCTGCCTGTCATTTTCATATTCTTCTCGGTTTCCCATGTCAGAGCACAACCAGGCTTGGGCTGAAAAGGGGAAGAATAGGAATGAAAAATCCTGCAGGAGAAATCCTTATAAGATGTTTCTTTTCACTTTTGCACTTAATTTTTGTGAAATACCAGTTGATTTTGTTTTGAAAAATGAATGTCAAAGGCCAGGATCTCAATTCATAAATCTCATAAACATTTCAGCAAATGCATCCAAGTTGGCAATACTGGAACTTTTCTGAGACTTTTTTATAAGTCAAAAGAGAAAAAAAAAAACCAACAAAACCCAAGAACCCTCCCCAATCCTCTGATATTTTTACCGACTACACTTGTCAATATCCTTTGTCTACTTTTCTCCTTCTTTTCCATTTCAGTCCAAATTCACAAGAAAAAAAGCTGTGGTCATTGGCTTAATGATGGGGCTGTGGAGATGAGAGCATTCCAATGAGTCACAGACTGTCATGTAGGCAGCTGTGAAGCTGTCACTGCAGCATTAGAGCATCCCACACATTGATATGTCGGGAATTTGGCCCACTAATCACTGGAGTTGCTGGTAACACTCCACCTTGCAACTATTCTCACTCACGTGCCTTTTGAGATAAAACAACTCTTTGTATTAACTTCTTGAATCCTATTACCACCTTTCCAGAGTTAGCAAGTCAATTTTTCTAGCTATTGTACCTACAAGGTCATAAAACCAGAGGAGAAGAGGTGCAGTCATTTCAGCTAACACATAATAACACACAACTGCAATAACTTTTTTTCCCTTCTGACTATGCCAGTGGTGACCAGCTGTGGTGGAATAACCCATTTGCAGCACCAGAATCCTCACAAATGGTTATCAGATGTTTAAAGTGACTCTGAAGAAATATATCATGGAAGAGGGAAGAACAGGGAAAGTGAAGAAGCCTTAGTAGCTGTGATTAAAGTATAATCTTGACTTCTGGCAGGCAAGATATGTGCTGCATTCAGAATTGCATCAGTCTGGCAGACTTGATGGTGGAACTGTCTCAGGAACTGCAGAATGGTGAGGTGCTACATGGAAATCCTGGCGTCAGCGGGAAAACCTTCATACTCTTGCTCTTTCAGGGATCTCACAGACTGAAAGCTAAGAGTAGATTAATCCCAAGATGTGAAAACCTAATTCCTTAGGTTTATAGCTTTATGCACGTGAAGCAGTGATTTACCCTTTAATAGCCCTTTTGAATGTGCTATCATTATTCAGTTTTGCAGATGATTATTTTAGTAAGGCTAATGTGCAAGAGAGGGGATTGGTCTGATCTTGCTTGTTAGCCAAAGATCAGTCAGTAAGGGGTAAATAAACTAAAGCAGAATGAAAAAGAAAAAGGAATGGCAAACAAGAGAAAGAAATTTATAAGAAAGTATATTTCTCTTTTTAACGGTTGCTATCTTGGATCATTCCTGTCGGTATTTTTTTTCTTTTCTTAGGTCTTCTCTCTCTATTTCCTTGACTTTCTAATTTTTTTTTCATTATTTGTACACTGAATAGATGTTGGGTAAAATAATTGAAGCAAAACACATGAAAACTAATTATCACCTATCCTGGGGCTATTAAAGACTTCCTTTTAACTCAAGGGTAGTTCTTTCCTTGCTTTGTTCACTAAAAAATACACAGCAAATATCACAAGAGCCATAGAAACCCTCCAAATATATATCGTTTAGCTTGCAGTGTGCAGTGCTAAATCATAGCTCTTCAAATTAATATCCTTCGTAGCACATAAAGTAGAATCTGATCTTAGTGACATCTAAGAAATTGTCCACCACTCAGTGTTTTCAGAAATAATTTCTGAAGATACCAAGCTGGGAAACATAGAAAGGAGAAGTAGAAGGAAAGACTGCACTGTAATCATTCCCCACTGAATGCCATCTCATTTTCTTCCTTTTTCCCTTCTGTCCTTCATCCTCCATTCCTTCTCAGTGAAATAGCTGTGAATGTTTCCCATATCAGAAATTATGAACGACCTTTTCTTTAATTAAATCATAGTTCTAGTTTGCAGCAGAGTTTCAGCTGTTAGGTTGCCAGATTAGGTATGATTAAAACAACATTTGCTCTCTCATTGCAACTGGATGCAAAGTCTTCTATTGGCAGCCTGTGATTTCTCTTCTAAAAGTGCTTAGATCTAAAATACACTTGGTCAAATTCAATACATATTAGATTTAATACAGATTGAGTCTGACATCACAAAATCAAACAGAGGAGAAGCTATTCAGGGCTGCAAGGTACTGAAACCTCAGTTATCAGGGGTAAAGATTTCAACTGCGAAGCCCCAAAGGGTCACACATCTCTAGAAAGCCTATGTTGATCAGGGCATGCAGGGATTTGTTGCTGTTGTGAGGGGCGTTTCCAGATCCATTCCTCTAAGAACATTCCCCTCTCCACCCTCCATCTCCAGCCACTACTTCTGCTGGCACGGAACAGATTCTTACCCTTCAGCATCAGTCCATCATACAAGAGTTTATACATAGCTTAACCTCATAAACCACTGAGACCTGATCTGCTTTTGAGACTGCCCCAGATGCTGTTGACAGTGCTGTGGGTTGGAGATGAAACTGCTAATACAGCAGGATTCCTGTTCACCTCATCCTCCTATAGGCGCTTGGCAGAGATGCGTGGGGCTTTAACTGTGCCCTCTCAGCAAATGACGAGACTCTTTGTGGAGGCTGTCCACGTTGTTCAGGTGGTCTCTTCTCTGCTGTGGAAAAAGTAATAGAGTGAATGGAAGCTTTCTGACTGGACCACCTTGTCTTATCCATGGATTTGAAAATACATGTCATAACATTTTAAAAATTACATCTGACTATTCCAAGAAATGGTATGCAAGATGTAGAGAAATATATAAAGATACTGAACTTGGCATGAAATTTTGCTGAAATACTTGAGCTGAAAATAGACTTTGCAATATACAGACGTGATATATACGCTTTTTCAGCTAAAGTGGGAAGATGTTGGCTATGCTAGTGGCTTTGCTTTGTGGGATGTGTAAGGAAATCCATGATTTCAACCTCCCAGTTGCACAGATAAGTGGAAAGTTTTAAGACAAATAAAATGAAACCATTTCGTTCCATTCTGGATACCACATTAAAGTACAGTAGCTTCAAATAATGGGTTCATAAAAAAAACATTGGCTGTCTCTCATGCAGTTCAAACATCTCATTACTGTGTGGTTATAAATCTGCAGACAGTGGAGGTTCCTATTATGGAGCGGTCTTTCAGCTAAAATGGTTATGAACAGATCAATACATTTGTTATGAATAATCTCTTTTAGAACTTGGGTAAATATGACTTAGCAGTTTTGACAGAAATGGAGCCAAGTGGTGCTTTATAGATTTCAACAGTCTTGCAGCTGGTTCAGTGAGGTGAAATCTGTAACTGACCTGTTGAATAGTGAGAGTAGTAACAGAAGGAAATAAAGAAAAAAAATGGTGCAGTTTTGTCGTGGTTTGGGCTGGACTGGCCGCTGAAACAAATGACAGATACTGTCCCCCACATCTCTCTCCAAGGAGAGAAGGGAGAGAGAGAAAGAGACTTATAAATTTTAAAAAAACCTTAAACTACTTTAATGAAAATATTAATATAACAATTAAAAAAAAATGAAATACATATAATATATACAAAACTGTATCAAGCTCCCAGGATGACAATCACGTCACCAGCAGGTACTGGGAAGGACCCAGACTGGACTCAGTGATGGACAGGAGCTGGTTTCTGGATCTGGATTGAGGAGCGCATGGATCGAGATCAAAGACAGAAGAATGGACAGAGTCCTCCTCAGACACCTACCATTGAAGAAAGAGGGCTGACCCTTTGATCCCTCAGCTTTTATACTGAGCATGAGGCAGATGGGATGGAATACCCTGTTGGTCAGTTTTGGGTCACCTGTCCTGTCCACTCCTCCTCGCAGGTGTGACCCCCCTATGCTTTTCTGCTTCCCACCCTCCAACAGGGCAAATAACAAAGTTGTCTGGCCTTGGGTGTTATAGCAATAAGTACAAGCAAGAACCCCTCTGCATACCATTCCTTGGCATAAATTAGGAACAATCAGGTCTTATCTCTCTGGGAGCGAACAGTGTCTGGACAATATGCTGTTAATTTTAGAGAGTTCAGTTAGTTGAAAGAGACTTAGCTGCAGAGTAAAATTACTGAACAGAAAATTAGTTCTGTTTCACCTCTAACCAGGTCAAGTGTAGCTTGGACGTTTAGTTGATTTTTGTATTGGATATATTTCTAGCATAAGAAAGATGTGGTGGCACCAATATTCGCATAACATTTTGTCATCTGGTAGCTTTTCTTACAAAAAAAGCTACAAAGAAGCTACAAAAAAATTGTCATCCATCATTGTGCAAAACTACTGTGTACTATTGGTTAGGTTTGTTCCATCTTTGACCTTTAAAATACAGCTGCTTTCAAAACACCTTAAAGGTGACTGAAAAAATTGAGTACAGTTTCTCAAGAAATCGGAATTCAATACCTCATATGGCACATGGCTGAGTTCCTGCACCCCTCACTGAAGTCAGGAGGCAAAGACATAAACATCTTACAGTAATTAATGGTATATGCACCATTGTCAGAGAGATGCTTAACTGTGGAGAACTTGAATATTCTGCTATTATTATTTCAAGTTTCTTTGTTGTCTAGTAGGAACCCCTGTCTTAAACGAAGTCCTCGCCATCACCACACAGGGCACAGGAAGTATTAGGTATGCAAGACAGAAATTCAAAAGAACATGGTGTTCAATAAGAAAATGAACTACATAGAATGAGAATAAAGGAGAAAAAGTACGAAACTTAGGTGTTTTGACACACACAAGAGAGAAAAGCAGCATGCAGAAAAGTAAGCCACATCAGAATAGTCAATAAAATAGATCTCTTGCTTTGTCGGTAGGTAATTCTGGTTCAAAACCACGTTATTCCGAATTTACAAGTATTTCCTATGTTGATAGATCACCAAGGTCTCAGATATTTTTGTGAAACTCTCTCAACTTTTTCTGTTGGCACTGTTTTTAGAGCAGCACAAGTAATTAAATAGTGTTTAGGCCAAAGGGAATGAATCTGTAGCTCAGCGCTCTGAACATGAGGTGCTGGAATCTGAGACTCAAATCCTTCTTGCAGTACACCTGAAATTATTTCTGCAGACTGGGACAGTTCCAATAGAGAAATCCACCTGAGAATAGCCAACAAGATGAGCTGAAGAAGATCTGCATTCAAGTATCACCTCCAAGTCAGGGACGTTTGCAGCCATCAGTCTGCAGTCAGCAGCCAGCAGTCAACAGATGTTTCCATATAAGTTTCCTGCATTTCACTTGGATAGGTTAACTGGAGTATTCTTGGAGGCATATACTCATCTCTGCTGATTTGGAAAAGAATTCACCATTTTTTCAATAATTGCTGCCTGTTTCATTTGGCTGTGTTTTTCCAGAAGTCTGGCCTGTTGACGCCTTGAATCGCCGTGCAAACAGCCACTGTGCGTGCCAGGACCGATCCTATGTCACATCCTTGGTGAGTGACACATCCAATTAGCTCTTGGGCCTGCTGTTGTGAGCGGACATCTGTTCCGGTTCTGGCAGCAGACCTATAGGATCAATTCCTGTCATATAAGCAGTGCGAAGTACTGAGATTGACCCTCCTGCTTCACAGAATCGAGGTTGTAGTGGAGTTGAAGGTGACTTACGCAGCTTTGCTGTTTTCATTACAAATGAAGGTGGACAAGGCATTTGCCGAAAATGTGATAGCTCTCAGACTAAAATGTGTAACATTCATGAGAAAATGTAGCGTTATTTAATATGGAAAAACCTCAAAAAAACCCAGGGTGCATAAGCTTGCAAGTCCTACTAACCATTTTCCAATGCGAGGAAGAAAGCAATGCAAGTCTAACTGTCCTGCAGATACTGGAAACTGAGCCACACACTGAGCTGTAGGTAATGATTCATTTCTGAATTCCACTGTCTTCAGGAGAAGCCTGCCTCAGTGCAGGCTGAGAGAAAACTGAGGAATAAGGTCAGAGCTTGGCTTATGGTGATGTTTCACTCTCATTTATCCCAGCATTCCTTATGCTCGGGTTTCCAATGATTGATGAAAGTTTGTAGACAATCGTGTATTAAAACTGTCCCTTACAGGCTGAAGTCTTTATCATCAAGCAACAGTAAAGACACAGTAACAGTATAGCAATCTATTTATATAAAACCAATGTAAGAATCAGTGGTTCACCGTGTTTATAATGAGTTATCAATATAGCTTGTGCTCTGCTGTGCTGTGAGAGAAAATTTAATTGTGACCAAATGTTATAAAATACAGAAAGCTATGATTATTTAGGCTTGAATTCTATTGATTTTGGGTGGATGTTTTGGGTAGTATACAAATTTCTTTTAGGCTGTGCTAATGAAGGCTGGGATATGATCCCTTATGATCCATATGGAACAAAATATTCTCTGAGCTCTCACCGTGAATACCGAGTTTCGTGTTGAAATTTTTTGTTCTGGAATTAGTAAAAAATATCCTCCGTGAGCATTTTGTAAATGACACCCTTTAGTTAAACAGGTTTAGAGACCTGAACTATTCCATTTACTGAATTTTGTGAATTATGTGAATATGATACTGTTATATAAAGAAAAAACCTGTTGCCAAAATTACAACACACCTAAAATTTCAGTGTAAAGAAATATGCCTCCTCCTTTCTGCACAGTAATAATCTCTTATTTTGTCACTGATGGATATTTTAATTGGCAATGAAATGCAATACAAGTGCCATTTGCTACACACTATGAAAAACCTTTAATCAGAAAGTCAGCCCTGATACTGCAAGCCAATTAACAAAAGTACAACGTTAAAGAGGAGCCTTGAAACCTAACTGTCCCCCTTACAAAAGTGAGTGAAAAAGAGAAATTATGCAAGGACAAAACTAATAGGGTTATTTGGTAGATTCGGACTTGGATTTGGACTTAAATTTCCATGGTGTTTTCTATTGTATCAACAATTATAATGCACATGCCAAAAACTCTGAAGTATCTGTTCATTTTCTTCTCAGGATTTTCAGCTAAGGTGATTTTTTAATTTTTATTTTAGGGACAGCTCCAAATGATCTCAGATGGAATTTTGCTTGAGTAATAGCTTCAACATTCCCATTGCAGACAGACCATTTTAATTCTCCTATGGTCTCTTTTGGAGGAAAAGTAGGAGGAAGTGGTAGTTATGAATTTACTAATGATAAAATTATTAGTTTTATAATAAAATCACCTTTAATCACTGAAATACAGAAAAATATTATATTTTGCTATATACTTTGCAGATGCATGGCAGCATGTTCCCGCAATTAAGGAAAAAAATATTTAATTTTACTTTTTAAATGGGTCAGAGGAACATCATGTTTTCTAGGACAAATATTTTATTTTCTCTGGGTAATTACTTAATGTTTCCATTAAAGCACTAAGCGAACTTCCAAAATTCAAGGCTAGGGAGTCTAAGCATTTTCCTATATATATTTAAATATATAGATACTTTTAAAATAAGATGATAGCATTTTTGCCCTGTCAGAAATATGCTCACTATTATGTAAATGGATTAAATCAATAAAGATAGGAATAATATTTCATTATTTAGATGTATGCATATAGAGCTTTATAGTTATGGTCAAGGACCGCGTTCTTGATTGTTCCACAAAAGACAATAAAGAGAAAGAAAACATCTTCTGAGCAAGGATTACCCTGATCTGTGATCCAGGTATATGGGATAAGGAACACCTTGCATGTTTTTCCGCCTTTCAGAACAAGGATTAGGAACTGTGAGAACTGTTTCTGTACAGCCGATTCAGTACCCAGTTGAACTGAGCTAGCACATCAGCAAAAGTAATTTACTGAAGGTAAGTATTACTGCTGTGCGCTGTATGCTTTACTAGAAACTAACTTACATGGAGAGGGACTAACTTTCATACAATGAAAAGTGGTTGATTCTCTTTTCTGATTTCTCAGGTTCCTCTGCGGAAAAGAACTATTTGCATTAATGGTCACTTATTTTGTGAGGCTGTTTTATAAGGCTGACAGCTTAAGCTAGGAGGCTGTGAAAGAATTATCATTATTAAAGGGAACTCATACTAAAAAAAAAGGTATGTTTAAAATCAATTGACACAATTATAAAACAGCACAGAAATTCCTTCAGTTTTAAGGTTCATAGGGCAGGAGACCTATTTTAACGTAAGAATTGTTGATATCAGATGTTTATGTGTTGTTATCCTCCACAAGCGTGTGACCTATAGTGTAAATGTTTATGTCTCTCATCCATAAACTGGCAGTACACAGAGATTATCCATTATGTCCAATAAAATATTGACACGTGTTGTCTCTCTCTCTCTCAATGCAGTTTTATTTGCTAACCCAAAAAGTACAGTCTTCACCAGATAGTCTTCTGGATCTGGGGAAACAAAATAAATACCGCTTGGCCCCTTCCCTGTGGCCTTGATGAACCGAAACTGGGAAATATAAGTGATATACGTGATTCAGAACTTTTGAACATACCGAAATTCCACCTACTCTCAGAAAAGAAAATTCATCTATTGAAATATGCCACGTTACAACATCAAATGAGAGGAGCAAATGTGATTGTCTTTAATAAACAAGTGATTGCCTTATTAACCCTGGGTTTAAAAGTGCACATGTGCAGGGCAACTCATTATTATTAAGAGATGTGCGAAGCAAGCAAAGGAAGCATTATTATCCCAGGGGTCACTGAGAATAGCAGCAAATAGGATTATTGTTCAGAGCAGGATGAACAGGCTAGATGAATGTAATTTCAAAGAGAATTGATTTGTGGACGATTGATTTAATGACATTTAAAAGGACACTCACCGTATTAACTCTGTGGTTATCCTGTATTCTTACTGTTATATAAGGCTGAACCTTTGTCTTTTGTTTTCTTCCCTGAGTACAATGCGTTAAGGCACCTGGGGATATCAGGACCCTGTGAGAACCATAGCCAAGTCCTCCCTGGCTGGACACTTTTGAAGCTGCTGCGATTGCTCTCAAACCAAGTTCCCCTGCATCTACAGCAGGAACAGAAGGCACATCCTTAGAGGCAACTTGCTTGAGAGCTGACTGCCCATGACCCAGCTACTGGCACCTGGGACTGTCAATACCCCCTGGAGTTTATGAACCCCAACTCTAAATTTTGGCTTGTATGGGTTAAGTTTTCAGAAAAAAAATATTAAATACTAAACACAAAGCATGTGCTGGTAATTCCAGTTACTTTTTATTAGTATTATACATAGATAAACAGATCCAGAGACAAACTGGTCTATGCAAAATATGCTTTTATTTTCCTCATTACATTGCAGTTTGATCCAGACCATTTGAATCTCCAGAGTCTTCCAGTTCATGTCTTGCTTCTGCGTACCGTGATGCCTTCTTTCGGTGTTCACTGTCATCATCCACCCTTATATGGTGGCTAATTGTCTTGGCTGCCCCTGATCCCTCTCGGAGCAGGCTGTTTGTGGTCTGCCTCTATGGCTCTAGGACTCTTCCTCTGATTAATTTATTTGTCAAAGTTACAAATATTTTGTTCTGTATCTACAGTTCTGTATTTTCCACCACATATTCCCTGTTCTTCAAAGGAATCATTGTCCAAGGTATTTCCATCAAATAAGCTGCTATTCACATACCTTTTTCTTGGCCTGGAAAGAATGTGACATATTTTATTTCAGCATCTGCTGTAAATGGAGCCTTAAGCTCGGCTAAAAATCTGACTTGTAGTGTGTGTTTGGCCAAGAAAGGATGATTGGCAGCCTGGGAAATGTAGCAGTACTCTGTAGATAAGTAACGTAATTTTCTTAAAGCTCATTTTTAACATGTTTTTTGGTAGACTATGTTATACATGTTACTGAAATATCTGGTCACTCTCAGAATGTGGGCACAGTCTGAAAACCTGCAGATGAAAGAAGATGTGTTCTGTCTTCTTTCTTTCTGTGGACAGGGCTCATATAATGAACAATCCTGGAAGTGCTCCATGATTAACTATGCTATGTCCTAAAGTTAATGGATTTTATGAGCGTGACAACTTCATATTTATTTGAGCACATTCAATGAACAAGTTAATTCTTATCTCATTTGTCAGCTATCTAATTTTTGGCAATCTCCTGAGCAAGCTACTTTAGTGGATTTAATACATTTGTAAAATGAATCAATCATAAATTGGGCATAGAAATTTGAATACATTTATAATGACGTGTGGCCATTGAAGATGGCCTACGCACTGATTCTGTGGTAATGCCTGCTAAATCTATAGAGCTTGTTAATGTTTGACAAGTTACTTTATGTTCTTATGGTTTAGTGTTTAATGATGATTAATCCCATAGCAAAGAGTAGTCTCAGCTTTTGACGGTTATTGCAGAACACGTGGAAAATAAAATGTGTCAATTAAATAAAATGCTCACATCCTAAAACACACTTTATTTTACCCATAAGCAAAGGCATTAAAATTATACTATAGCCAGCGGAAAAGGATTTGCAGCATTTACAATCAGTCAGCACCTTTATTTTTATTTTGGACTAGTTTTAGTCTAGAGCAATTTGAAGAGTCCTAAAAATTGAAAGACAATTCCTTTAAGAAGATGAGTTTTATGATAGCTTATGGAGTGTTTAGCCTGGGTAGTAATGTCAGATAAGGCAAGGCATCTTATACTTTCTAAGTCAGATACTGAGAGACCACCGTTGAGTAATGTTAAAGGCAGGTGACACCTGAGCCTGGGATTGTTTCCTTAGGAACTAGCATGAAGTAGAATCTACAGGGCTATAACGGGAGTTGAAAATGCAGGGGATTACACTCTGCACTGGATCTAACATCCTCCTACAGACTTTGTGGCACGCAGTCAGAAAGAAAAATGAAGGGTTCAGATTCTTTTCTTTACGTGTGTGGTAAAAAACCACTTGTCTATGCTTTGAAAAGGACAGTAGGACTCCCCTCGGTGTAAAGAGAAATCTCTTTTCAGCTAAAATAGGCTGTGATTATTTGTTTATGTCTTAGATTTGATTGCAATTGTGGATCCTGAATATAGAAAGAAACAAGTGATGTGAACAAATGGAGCCTAGAGCAGAATCTAATCAAGGGACAATCAGTCACTGACTATAGGCTATTTCCTTATGATTCTAACTGCCATGCCTTATTGTAAATGCTATCGCTGTTGAGTGAAAAAAAAAAATAAAAAGAAAGGATTATCATTTCAAACTGGAGTATCATGTGGTTAGACAACGTGGCCCAAATTCTCCATTTTCTTTTACTAGTTTAAAGGAAATACAATTTACATCTGTAAAAACAGAAAAGAAATCAAACCCTTTCAGTGTGCATTTTGAACAATCTCCTTTAGCCATACAGTTTATTTTTGAAGCTTAAGAAATTTTCTGAGTCAAACATTTGTCCTTAATAGGAGTTTCTCACAGGGTGAACTAAAATGTTCTATTTATTTTAATGAGTCTTTTCTTGTAATTTAATAAATCCTTCAGAATATGAAAGTTTTAAACTTTTCAATATGGTAAGTATTAAAGACACATTGTCATTTTCCATCGTTTTGTTTTTATGCAAGAAAATTGACCCAGTACAAAGATCTGTTAATCACCTACATCTTTGGGTAGTAACTAAATGCCCAGTTGTAATGATATGGAAGCTCTCTTGCAATTTAATTTTGTTTATCTGAGTTGACTGTACTTCAGTTTTTTTCACTGTTGGTTGTACATCACCTTATGACCAAGGACCAGCTTCTAACCTTGTTCATTGTCCTTTTGCACTGCAAGAGTTGTATGAAGAGGCTGCAAAGAAACAAGTAAAAAAGCAAGTGGTGATTTTCTTGGCACAAGGAAATCTTGGGTTGCTTGGAGACCATGTGGATGAATCAGTGTCAACTTGTCCAGTTAACATCATTGTCTGTATGGGCTAAAGATGGAAGACCTGTAAATGGAATATATTGTGATTAGATGCTGTCTTACCCTCATATAATTTATTAATAATAATTTTTCAGAATGAAATTTGCATCCAAAAAAAGATATGACACAATGCCATTTAAAAAGTTGTTTTCCTGCTGTGTATTCCTTGGTTTAGAATTGAAAAATTACTTGTAATTTTGCAAACAAATCAGTTCTCCTAAGGTGAAAAACTGGTAGGGATATACCAATTAAGGTTTGAAGTTTGAAAGTGTTTAAGTTCATTAAGCCACTGTGAATTGCCCTGACATTTGTAATTGCTGAAATAGTACCTAGGTGGTTCTTACATCAATTATGACAATTTAGGTTGGCAAAACATTGTCAGCTACCATCTTCATGCAGTGGGATAGCCTGACCTCGTATATTTTCAGCTCGAGCAACGACTAAGTTTTCTTAGAAGAGTCAGGTAAATCAGTCCCTGGGTTGTTTAAGCATCTGCACAATACTCTGAAAACAAAGAGCAGCTGTGTCACTGAGATTACAGGGAAGAGAAATCTTTGTGTGCCTTATGGCTGATGTCTTCATTTCTGCTCCCAGTGGATGTATAAGTAAAACATCTTATCTGACATATATTCAATTATGGGTAGGTCTGTCATAGAAGAATAACTCCTGAGTGTATTCTAATTGACTGAATAGGAACCAGACCATATAATGGAGCTTTTCCACTCTGAGGTACACTAAGGGAATGCCACATAGGAGAAAGGGGACTTTTAGAATTAAAGAACCCAAATACCTATGGATATCTCATAAAATATTAGGTGGCTTTAATTTTTTGTTATGGAATAACTATAAGGATTATATACATGCAAGGAAAAAGTGATTCTGACAGGACTATTAAAACTGAGCATGTATTTATGTGGACTTTTCACATCAACATGATCAATTCAGTGAAGGAGATTGAATTTCTAATCATCTTGACTGCAAATTCTAGATCTGCTGTATATACAAGATGTCAGTTCTCATTAGTCTGATGTTGCTTCCAGATTTGTGTGTCTCTACTCTCAGACAAGAGGCTGTTTGGGAATTATTAAAGATAGCAAATAGTGTAGCCTTTTATTAAAGAATCACAACCCAAAGTACTTGGACAATCGATTTTTTTCCCCTTAAAAACAGTAAAAAAAAAATTCTTCTATATATCATTTTTCTGTAATGTAGATAAAACTGAAGCTTCACTGAAACTATTCTTAATGTTGATGCTTGCACTGAAGTTGAGTCGGATGCAAATATTCATCCTTTTAATATTTGATCCAAGTTTAAAATGTGAAAAAATCATGTTTTCTAAGAGTGAGGCTGCATGTTAAATTCATATACCAGTACTCCTCCAGCAATATTTCCAAGTTAGGCAATGTCTGCAGGATGCTTGCACAAGGCAAGTATTGCAGGAGCTCTCTGTATGGACGTGGCTTTTGGACACCGCTAGAGTGAAAATCGACTAGCATAGAAGATGGAGGTTAATTTAGACACAAAGTAATGTTTGCATTCAAATATCTTTATATTCAAGACAAATGACAAGGCATTGCTGTTATGATTTTCTGTGAATATATATATGGTACAAAGATCTCAGATACAGAGAATTTGTGTGCGATCTAGAGTACCGTTCCTTTTTTGATATGCATTCCTTAATAATATGGTCATATCAGCAACATTGCAATTTTTATTGTTAAAAATTCCACAACAGGGTTAGAATTTATAAAAACATGATTTGTATTCTTCTTGTGACAAAGAGGACTGAGTGAAAAGGATCTATTGCAAACACATCCACCTTCAATGAAAAATGAATATGGAAAGCCTGTTAATGTAGGCAACAGTTCCTATAAGCTACTCTGCAGTGTAAAGTGGGTTGTCAGACTGAAGCATCATGAAAGGCAATGAATACCTGGGGGAAACAGGCAGACAGGACTGAGCCATAGTGAGAGCTTGCAGAAATTCACCCTTGTTTTAAAAATCAGATTTCTTTTTCCTGTCACTCCCTCCAATAACTTTTAAAGCAGAAAGTACCTAGCAGCTTTCTCTAAACTTTAATTTTTTTTTTTCTCAGCAGAGGCAATAACAATGTATTTCAGAGGAACTACCTGCCTCATTTTTTTTCTTCAGCCTTCATGCTTGCAATCTGTTTCCACTGCCTCTCACCCATATATATATACTTTTATTTAGTTCTAAATTTATCCAGAGCTTCCTGACACCAGGATTCATGTTTTGTTCTCACTCTCTCTGTCACCAGCTGCTGTGTACGAGTCTCTTCTATGTCCTGAGAATTTGAATGGGTTCACTCAGATAACTGCAGAAAATAAACCCTTTTTTCACTTCCAGAAAATAAACCCCTTTTTCACTTTCAGAAAAAAAAAAAAATTATTTTTTTTTTTGTGCAAAATTAGCAGATAAACAGAAGATGTTTTATTTTACCTAACAGGTAAGACTGCCATCAAAATACTTTTGTTTCTGAAACATATACGTCATTCAACTGAAAGAGTAGAGTTGAATTCAGAAGTGATACACGGGGTAAAAATGAGGAGTAATATGGACAGCATGTTTTATAGTCAACTCTGTTATCTTTACTCAGAAGATGAGATACTGAAAATAATGGAAACAATCCAGACAGTTCAATAGTTTTTAAACATAATCTCCCTTCTTTGAGTTGGCATGAGGCAGCGGGGTGTCTCATTTGTGCTTCCCACAAAAAATGGTTCTTAGATGGCTTGATTCTGCTGACTTAGGAGCATAACCACTTCATAAATACATGGAGCCAGGCAGATCTGTAATTAACGTAACTAAACTGCCTTTGAGCTGAACTAGCCCACACAGAGGCTATACTTTTGCATGGTTTATCTATGAACTGGCCAGGGCCCCCACAACTAACAATTACCTTAGACTTGCGTCTACTACCTCACTCTCTTCTTCAGACCTCCTGGAATTAAATCAAAGTTAACTCACATAATAAACAGCTGGGAGAAAGCCTAATTTACGGAAGGAGATGTTTTAGCTTACCCAACTCCTTTCAACTACTTTACATGAAAGTTATATTGTGTTACATTGCCTTTCACCTTATGAAGAGCAGAGCATGAAATACTGAGGGAATTCAAGTGAATATTATGCGATCTATCTTACAGCACCTTACATATCACTTCTGAATTTGGCTTACAGGCCCACTGACTGAGAAGAGAGAACATGACATCTACAGCAGCCAGCAAATGAAAAAATAGTTTAACATCAGGGGAAAATATTAAGGCAGACAGTGTTGTAATGTGAATAAGTATAGAACAGTAACTTGATAGGAAACAGAAAAATAGCCTCAGACGTAAGTGAGATAGCAGATATGCGAATATGACGTGCAGCTAAGGTTGGTCTTTAATCCCAAAATTTAATGTAAGGGCATATTAAATTATCACTGCTAGAAATTACGTGTTTGGGGAAATTAGATTTACAGCACCCAGTTCTCTTTCTCCAAACCTGGAGCGCATGGAGGTGTTGCTGGCAAAGCTCCCTCGAAGCCGGCTGATGCTCTGAGGCAGGCTGCACTCGGCCAGCCTGGAAAGCAGCAAACATGACACTCGCCTACTTCTACCAGAACTAGTTTTAGAGGGTCCATGCTATTCAGGTGGTTGTCAGTCTGATTGGTTTGCGTGACTGTCTGGAATACTCAAAAATAACCTGACATGAATGCCTAGAGTTATTGCTTCCCATCGTCATTGCAGCTTGAAGAATTAAGTATGAACAGAAATACATATGCTGGAAAAATATGTCACTCAATAACATTCAGTGATCTTCAGAGAGTCATGTGAATCTAATACAATAGACATCACCAAATATTTCAGCTGCATACATCAGTAAACAGAAATGTAATTGATAATGGTAAAACAGTTTAATTAATAAAATACTTTTGTTACTGAAAAGAATTTTATTCTATAGAAATTTGCATACAAATTTCTGCCTAAAGTGGATTTTTTTTTTTTTAAAGTGGAATAGATTAAATGGATAATCTACCTATGTTGATGTGATTGAAAGAATCTCTTTCTGAAAATCTAATTCGCCATTCAACTTAAATATTGTTTTTATATAAAAAGTGCAAAAAAATAGTTGGAAAGCAGGTATCCTACATAACAATTTATATGTCAAGGATTCCATATCTATCCAGAGTGCTCAAATCTAAAGATTAAGGAAAAACATTAATTACCAGGAAATGTAGTAAGTGTACTACAAATATTCATTTTAGGTTAATGGTACTAGGCTTGACTTTTAGCAAAACCAAAGAAATAGACTGTCAGGAAACATGTCATTTGACACCTCTTCCTAAGTTTATCAAACTGATGAACGCAGGTTACTAAGAAATATATACCAGTGTAATAAAATAACACAGCTCGCTGCCAAAAATTTCTTACAAGTTACTGCTATAATACATAGCTGTAAGAAACTGTGGTAGCTCCTATCTACTAATGCTTTTAAAAATCTGACTATTATGCTGCAGATACTTGCCAGTCCAAATGGTCATTGTAAATTAGAGATGGAATCTAAGCAGCATCTGGACAACAGCTCACTAAGAGGTCTACCACCTACTGAATTTACTTTGTGTTATTTTATTATTATGGTTTGTTTCATCAATCAGTTTGGGTTGCCTTGATTTATCTAAAAATTTAAGTAACAGTTTTTTTTCTATTTTTCCTCTTGTACTCCTTCTGTTAAAACTCCTTACTGTTCCTGGTTAGCTATCTTTTTCCTGCTTATACTCTCCAAAACTCTGATTGCAATGTTTTCCAGTTATGCTTGAAATATCTGCTTTGGAAGTAGGATGTCTAAAAAAGAAGCTTCACAAGTACTTCTAATCAATGGACAATGTAGTGAGTCATAAATGTTATTTAACTCTCAGGGAGTTCATTGAGTATGATCAATTGACGGTTACTGAGGGAGACCATTTTTAGATTAATTTTATCATTGTGTCTTTTTTCTTTTAAAAAAATCAAAATTAATTTTTTCACCTATTTCTACTCAAATCTTTTTTGCTCTTTACTGGTTTGATTTTTTGGTAACTGTTCACAATCCTAAGACTTATCTTCCAAACCCATAATACGTATGGAAATTAGTAAAACAGAGAGGATGCATTTTAGAAAAAGCAACCTGAAGTAACCAAAATTGTGAGTAAAGAAATTTGAATGACTAATCAAGCAGAATAAGATAAATATTTTGACATTCTGAGTACTTTATTCCACCTACAGATAAGTTATAAATAAGGTGAACCAGAAAACTCATGAGAGGAAGAGACATAAAAAAAAGACAGACGCCAGAAGTTTTGAGAACTTAGATCCCAAAGTCTAGGATGTTTTATGGTCATATCTAGGTATAGAGATACACCATTAGGAACTAATTTGGTGTGGGAGGAACATCTGACGCAAGCAGCAGTGCTCAGACAGACCTTACACAGAGACAGTCAGTGTAGGCCAAGAAAAGTTTTGATCTCAAACGGAACTATCTCCACCCACTGAATGTTTCTATGTGTGCTGTTTGAAGTTGTTCAAAGAACCAGTTTTTGGCCTGGACCCTTATGTACCTATCAGAGGTTTGAGCACAATTGACATGCATCAGTATTGAAGCTTCTGGTTGATTTTTCCTGGTAGGAACCCAGCTCATGAGTACCAAAACGGCTCTGTAAACTTGAGCAACCTATAGTAAGAGTGGATGATTTGCCTCACAACCCCATTACTGCATTGAGTCAGAATGCTAAAGTAGATGCGGTTGGTGTAGAGTTTGTGACAACTACAGTTTGTTGGTGGATTGTACATTGGTACCTTGTCCAGGCTGCAGTGGATGGATAATCAAAGGAATATCCCTTGATTTGTTTTGATACACGTGTTGAAATTTGAATCCATGCTCTTGCTCTGCAGCATGGATTTGTTAAACTTTTTAAGAAACATTGCGCAACAGAAAGCAGGTCAGCCTAAATGATTCATATCTGGCAAAGTTTTCAATGTGTAAACAAGCAAAAGCTCTTTTAAAAAGATGTCAATACTGGTCAGGGAAACCTATTCATAAACTTGACTTTTACGTACATATTGGTATCCATGTGCAATATGTATGCCTGTAATACTTTCTCGCTATGAAATTTGACCACCTTACAAACATCAGCTAATTAATTTCACAGGAAACACCTAAATAACAGTTACTGAAAAAGATACCATTCTGATGATTAACCGCACCACAGTCTGGTTGTCTTAGTCTAGCACCCAGGAGTAGGCTAGATATTACCATTAGCATCAATTCTATATAGAAACATTACTGGCAATCCAATTAGAGTTTACAGAGGCTGAAAGGCAGAGAAATTGAACTAGCCACTCATTTTTAGATGCCATTTATTCAGTTTGTAAGGCAATATAAGGATTTTTTGTGTTGCTGCCACAGCCTGCATGGAACTTACCCTGAGTCAAATATCTTTTATCTGTTCCTGCAGCTGGGTCTGTGGCCATCACTACAGCAGCAGGACTTGGTCCTCTGCAGATAAGACATGAAAGAAGACAAAAGATTGCTGATTATTCTTTTGCTGAACAGCAGCATGTGATCTGGGAGACACAATAAAGCTATGGTGCTCCTGAGCAAAGCAACAAAAAAAAAAATCTGCAGTATGTGAGTGTGCTGATCTGAACATGTTGATTTCTCTTGCAAATGCGTCATAGAGAAAAATTCAGAACATTTATTCTGAAATGCTTTAATTATGATTAATAAAGGCAGCGATTTCTTCATAATGGAGGCAAAGTAATAATAATATATACTATTAATACAAAGAATTTATAAATTAACCCACAAATGAAATGCTTTTATTTATTTCAGACATCCCATGGTAGAGGAGCCAATGTCAGTGTTCATCTGTGACTTGCAGTGCCATTGGACAATTATGCTCTTTGGATTTTAGTAATGCTCGGTAGGCTCCCAAGGGATCAATGGTGAAACCCTTGTTGATTTCACAGGAGGAAATCAAGACTGACTAAACACTTTTGAGTATTCATTCAGACTTCCTTTGAATTCAGTTCTCAGATTCAAGAACTGTAGGTATACTGCCTTAATATTTCATATATAAATCACTTCGGGGTGTTATACAAAGTAATGAAAAATAACAGAGAAACATTAGTCAATTGCACTTCTTTACTTCCCTCCATGATAAAAAAAAAATAAGTGTTTTCAATGTTAAAGCAGTTAATATTAAAATGTAGAAGAAAGCAAACATTTACACAGGGAATTACTGTGTGGAGCTCATTAATGCAAGATAGGAATTAGGTATACAGCCTAGTAAATTTAAAAAGCATATTCCAACATCATGTAAATGAGAAAAGCATTCTCCTAGTACTACTAGTATAAAATTTTAAGGGCTATCAATCAAGTTTCAGAACACAACTTGTTCAATAATTAGGGTCAGGAAGAAATGTTTCCTTTGGTTTCCTCTGGAAGTGTAACGTTACTAATGGAGACCATACTGAATGATTCAAAAGCAATTTTAACGTGTTAAAGTGAGGCCACTTTTCATAACATCTAGGAAAAGATAGGCTGAAAAACATAAATTAGTAGTTTGTAATGGTTCCTGGTGGTTTATTTTCTTTTGTTAGAAGCATGGAGAGGATGATAGACAGCTGGACAGAATATTTTATGAATAGATAAAACAACAACAATCAGGCAATGAAGCTGGAATATACAAGTGTAAATAGACTTTCATTCTTTTATTTTCCAGCTTAGAGAAACTTAGTTTTCTCATTTGCTCACTGGCTATTTATTCACTGTATATCATGTCCAAACATGTGAGAGAAAGCTAAAGTATTGAGCTTGTTTGAATTTGAAATACATGATTGTGATATATGAGCGTGAATTTACTTTTGAACACCTCTTTGCAGCTGTAGAGGTAACCTACTGACAGCACCACATTTGGTAGCGTTCCACAAATCCATGAATAAAATTCCAAGACTGTCTCTCTCATCTTTCCCACAGGTCAGGATGGTTGCCATATTTCATTTGTTGTCTTCTGTTAACGTGTATGGGACTCCTATAGTCCTTGTCAAAGTTATGTCTTCCTATTTTTCATATAAAAATCTCTAAGTTTTTATTTTTTCTTTTGAGCACTTATTTTACCTCACAACTTCCTGCTGCTATTTTATTTGTATAATGTTGAGAATCACTGATTTATCCTGAGTTTCAAGTACTACAGCAAGTTAATTGAGTTTCCTTTTCTGCTCAGAAGCTGCAGATGGTTTTGTGATCATTTTTTTTTCAAGCCATATAACATTTTAACACCTTGTAATTCTTACTGAGGACAGGCGGGGGGTGGGGGGGACAGAAAAAGAGAGAGAATGAACTTCCTTATGTATCTTCAAATGACATTTTTGTTTCTTTTATGACCTCTTATATTTTGGAACACCTTATTTTAATAAAGTTTAAGTAAAATCTTCTAAATTATATGAGTTAAGACCTAAGTCCACTATTACTTTTCCAGTATCAACTTTTTTTCTTAATAATTCATTCTGGATAAGATCACCTGAATAATTTTCTTTTGGAGATTGAGCTAGGAAATTGTTAAGATGTAATACTTAAATTGTTTACTGACAAAATTTTAATAGCCATAGGTGAAAAACCATTTAAGAATTAAGAGACAGAAAGTTGATGCCTGTATCTAATTCTGTCCTTCTGCATGAATTTAAAATGCTGGTTATTTTAATCAAATTCAATGAGCATTCTGTATATCGGGTTACTTTCACTCACAATTAGTGCACAGCAACATAATTATGACAGTATTTTCTCTATAATGGTAATGTAGGTCAACAAGACAAACAACCATTTTAAGCTGGCAAATGGCAATATTAGTGAAGAGTAGGTGTAATAGTTTAAATATAGTAAGACAACATATATACAAGTTAAAACTTTGGCAAATGTCTCATTAACATAAATTCCTCCCATCCCGCCAACATTTTTGTTTTCAGTATTTTGTGTGGAATAGATTATTTGAAAGGGAATTATTGACTGGATGCTCAGACCAGAGCCAGTTCCAATACAGCTGAGGTTGTATGAATGCAATAATTCATCTGTTAGAGGGCTAAAATACCTGTATGTGAATCTCTTCCTGATTTATATTTGTTTTGTTTGTGTAAACCAAGTTTAATAAAGTGGTTTTCTAAAGGAAATTTCTTCATTCTGATTATATTGCATTACATTTATAGCTGCCCTCAGCTAGACTTCAGGCTTCATTATACAAGTTATCTGTGATTTTATGGCATGCAGCAAAACAAATTCACGCATAGAAAATTAGACTTTCAGAGGGCTTTAGAGCTGATAAGATATTTAAAGTGATGAGTTCAAGACCTACTGAAGCAGAAACCTAGCAGTTTTGTTGGAGTAACTGGCAGACGGAATGACACATGATGATAATGAAGGTATTCAAAAGAAACCTGAAGAACAGATTTGACTGCTTAAGACTGTAAACTTCAACTTAATATTACAGATATTATTATTGAAGCCTTTTTGGGCAACTCCTAGACTAGTTTTTTGAAACTTAATTTATTTTCCACATGCTTTATACTATCACTTATCTATATGAAACCATTTAGACCCCAATTTGAAACTGAGTAGCCTTAAATCAATACAGACACATACATGTTTCTTCTGTACTAATAAAACCCCATATTGGCACTAAATTTTTTCTTGCATTAATGTGGTTTTCAGGTTATAAGTTTCCTTAGCTCTTCAGGATTGCTATAAGGATTTTTTTAATTAATTCAATCTGGTCATTCTCCTCCTTCTGAGTAACAGCAGATGTCAGATGTCTTACCACTTGAGAAAAATTTGGTGATCTATATTCTGAGTATATTCGGAGTTTATCTTATTCTGGTTCTACACACTCACCAGTACTGGAACAGAGATGATCACCAATAGTACATAAATAAATAAAAATTCCTTGTCTGTTGAAAACAAGAATGATTTCAACTTTTTTGTTTCAGAAGAAAAAAAAAGTATAAACTTAAAAAATGCCACCCCGCAAGCTTGTTTCCACAGTTTTGTTAAAAAAAATGTTTTTGATGAGAAATGTTAATCAGCAACAGTAAAAAATATATGCTATTTGAAACAGTAGTTTTCAAAATAAATGTTGTTTATCTTCAAAATTTATTACATTTTATACAGCGACTCTTCTTAAAAAACTACCATGTTTATTCCTCATTTCTTTCATGCTGATAGGACCATAGGATGACATTTTAGATCACTGATCTGAAAGAAACAGAGGTCTCTTTTGCACAAAAATGTTCAAGTAACATAATAAAAGTTATTGTTTAGAATATTAAATTTATACCCCCTTACAGTCCAATCATTATTTTGTTACTTTTGGAGTATTCCAAATTGCATTACAAATCCAATGGATATGAATTTATTTAAAAGATACTGCATTTAGTTTTTGGATTCAACAGAAACATATGTACAACAGCAACACCACATATGGGCAAAACATAAGATAATGGTGCACTAATCTAGCTAAACTAATTTATCCAACTAAATGCAAAATTGAGATTATGTTGAACAGTTTATGTGCACAACTGCCTCCCTTAAGACAGCTCTCCAGAATTATTCTGGGAAAGGTGTTTTCATCACTATGGCACTTAAATGTTCTAATTATGGAGTCCAAAGGTGCTTTGTCTTCCAAGCAATTTAAAACCAACCCTTCCCTCAGGCATGATTGACTTTTCCATAGATTATTTTATTAAAATTAGATTGTGAGCAAAATCTTATTCAAGAATGAATGAGGTATATACACTGCAGGTCAAAAGTGATTAAAGATAAATTTAGAACAAATGTGTTCTAAAAAATATTTAAGAGCTTAACCCTAGTAATTGATTCCAATGGACGTTTGGAACTAAAACACTGAAAAACATCTTATTAGATGACTGTCTTCATCTTTATGCATCAAAATGTTTTTTAAAATCCATCATCTGGCTCATGGCTTTCTAATAGCTTCCTCTCTAGAACAGAAGTAGTAGAAGCACATAAGCATGATCACAGGCTAAAAAATCCTTGTTGAAGGACAGTTTACTAGCTTACATATAATACTTCAACTGTATAATTACAGTGTATGGATAGTCAAGTTTTCTCTTGTGCATGAAGCTGTTTCTCCTTCATGTGATGGTACCTTATTGTCTGAATTCTATTCCAAAGATCTGCAGCAGGATTTTTTGCGTGATGTAGATACAAGTACACTGACTTTCCAGGTATACTGCCATTAAGTGTTAGAATTCTATTGTTCTTCAGACGAAACAGATATATGCTTCTTAAGAGGGTATTCTCTACTAGGTATAGTCACAAAAAAAGTAGGATTTCTAAAATTATTTTCCTCTACATTAACTTTGAGGAAATACTAAAAAAGGGGAACAAAATGCAGTCTCTTCTAGAGCACCAGTTAGGGCAAGATTAAGCAGATTCCAGTTAGTTACCTAAGATTACACATGCATAAAAATATCGATGGCAATAGACTGCCACAGGTGTCGTTGAAAACATAATCAGAAGACAATAAAGCTACACATTTGCAATTGAGGTATAATTTGGTCTGCAGAATCTTTATTAGCCTATTAAAGGAAGGAGGCAGGTTGTCTTTCAGGTTGAGTTTTTGTGGCTGGCAGTTAATTTTGTTCATATTCGTTGCTAACAGTTTTAATATTGGAATCACTAAGGCATAATGAACAGACAATTAAATCCTCATTTTCAAGGTAGAATTGTATTTTAAAGAAACCTGCCCTGTGGCTGAGGGAAATAATGGTAAATTTTTTCCCACAAAAACACAGTTTGGGTAAAAGTTGCAAGTTTAAAAGAGGAAGGGAAATCTTGTGTGTTATAGGAAAGAACTGTTTTCTTATAAATCGGTTATTTATGAAGGAAATAATATCACTACCTCAGCTTTGAATTCAGTTTACTGATGTCTCTGCCTCATCATGCAACTTCCATTGTACTACGAAGTGTTCTCCCCAGTCCTGGTCTCCTGCTGCAAGTGAGCTTTCAAAGGTCTGGGATGGGACAGGACAAAATAGTAGGCTTTCTTACGGATACTTTGTTTACATCTGTTTAAGGAAACATGTCTGTGACTTAAATATTTATGAAGTGCTATGCGGAATTAGATCTTGGGCTTGTCTAATCCAGTATCTGTTTTCTGACTACAGAGCAATGGAAACAGTGACAAAATAGCTGAAAGGCAGGGAGGGTATAATCTGGTTTGTGAACGATTCAGACTAAATTCCAATGCTTAGAGATTAATGTTAGTGGATGAAACTTGATCTTTTTTAAAAGTCTCATTTTTCATAACTCTGAGTGTGATGTCCTTTCTGGCCAACAGAGAATTTAAATAAGTGACAGGAATATGAACATCAACAGAAATATTTGTTTTGAAACTACTTTTTTAATCCAGGGAGAATGAAAGTCTCAGTCTGCTGATTTTTTTCCTTGACGCAAATTGAAATTTCAATAAGACAATATTCTTTGGATTATATTAATCAAATAATAGATTACAACAGCCACAGCAAAAGAGTCAAAGAAATAAATCCAGATTTGCCTTCTTGATGTTGATGTAATGATTTCTGACCAACTCTTTACCTTCTCAGTACTACAACTACAGGTAAAATTGTATCTAGCATTCTGTAGTAACAATTGTCTTCTCTGTACATTATTTTCTGTAGTGAATTTCTTTTCCTCTTGCATGTAACACAAAGACGTCAATTTAGAAAAGCTAAATGCCAGGTTGATACTTACTAAAACAGAATTAATTGTCTGCTATACAGTGGGTAACTGTTACTGAGATGGAGATTTGCCTTTTGGTGTCAGGGTAAAGGTAACTATCACAAAGACATTGTGCAGAGGAAAATTCAGAAAATGTTTGCTTTTGTGTTGCATCTGAACAGTTTTTCCTTTAAGAAAAAATACATTGTTTGATTCAGAAGTTATCATTTAAAATGGAAGCTGCCTTTTTTCTTTTTCTTTTTCTTTTTCTTTTTCTTTTTCTTTTTCTTTTTCTTTTTCTTTTTCTTTTTCTTTTTCTTTTTCTTTTTCTTTTTCTTTTTCTTTTTCTTTTTCTTTTTCTTTTCCTTTTCCTTTTCCTTTTCCTTTTCCTTTCCTTTCCTTTTCCTTTTCCTTTTCCTTTTCCTTTTCCTTTTCCTTTTCCTTTTCCTTTTCTTTTTTTCCCTCTCCCTCTCCCTCCCTCTCTCCCTCCCTCTCCTTCTCCCTCTTCTTCTTTCTTTTTACTTTTCTAATTTCTAATTTATTTCCCCATTTTATTTTCCCTGTTTGCTTTTCACTCTTTCTCCCCCAGAATAAGACTGTCATCTGCTGCATGGTAGAGTTCTAGTCGATTACTGGAAAGCTCCTAGGTATTACCATATCACAAATAAGAATATCAATATTCATGGAACCATGAGCAGATTATTTCTGTCTAATGTTCAGTCTTTGAAGGTCTGCCTTTTCATGAGTACACTTCCTTGAGGAATTTCATTTTGTCAAAGTCTGCAAAAGCATTGGGAAGGCAGCACAGAGAGCTGTGTGCCAGGGCTGGGTGGCAGTGGGGGTCAGGAGCAGGGAGTGTGCCTCGCAACAGACCCCAGCAGGTTACCTAGCCTGCAGCTGCACTGCCATACCGTAGCCTCTGGCTCCACTCTATGACCCCACATGCCAGATGCATTTGATCAGTACATCAAATACCATCTGGTTCAGCAGTGTCAGTGACACAGTGTGGTAGCTGTAGGTCAGCCAAAGATCAGCCGGTATTGTAAAGTATGTGAAGCCACAAGGAATAGAAATAAGAACATAGAGCTCTGTTGCAAAAGCATGAGATGTATCTCATACTAGCTAACAGCTTTTCACGAATCTTGGATGTGGTTGCCATTTCTCCACTAAATGGAGTACAGATTATTCCCTTCATGCACAGTTCCAAATCAGGATGTGTAGGAAATACTGAATGCACTCTGGAGGTTTTAGAAGGTGAGGAGTATACCCAGTCCATGAAGACTGGTTGCAACTTCAGGAGTTTCCTCTGACTCAGCAGAACAGCAAACTATACCCAATGCAAACTACAGCTTAAATACTTACAAATAACTAGCCTAGTAGATGAAAGGAAATCAGTGGATATTGTCTACCTGGACTTCGGTAAGGCCTTTGACACTGTCTCCCATAAATTCCTCACAGTCAAGCTGTTCATGTATGGGCTAGATATACAGAGAGTGAGGTGGACTGAAAACTGTCCAACTGGCTGGGCCCAGAGGATGGTGATCCATGGCACAAGATCTAGCTGGAGGCTAGTAGCCAGCGATATAATCCAGGGGTCAATGCTGGGTCCAGTCTTGTTCAATGTTGTCGTGGTTTGGGCCAGATTGGCCCAATCTGATGGAACGACAGATGCTCTCTCTCTCTCTTGCTCCACTCCCGAAGGGAGGCAAGAGAGTGAGAGGAAAAGAGAGACTTAAGAGTTTAGAGAGAGCTAAACTACTTTAATGAAATATTAATAATAAGATAACAAAAAGAAAATAATGAAATAGATACAAAACCGTATCAAGCTCCCAGGATGACAATCACGTCACCAGCAGGCACCGGGGAAGTCCCAGACTGGACTCAGTGACGGACGGGAACTGGATTCCGGATCAGGATCAAAGGCAGATGCACAGACAAGGAAAGAAAGAGAGAAAAAGAGAGAGCGACCCTTTGATCCCTCAGCTTTTATACTGAGCATGAGGCAGATGGGATGGAATACCCTGTTGGTCAGTTTTGGGTCACCTGTCCTGACCGCTCCTCCCCGCAGGTGTGACCCCTCTACGCTTTTCCGCTTCCGACCCTCCAACGGGGCAAGTAACAAAGTTGGCTGGCCTTGGGTGTTATAGCAACAAGTATAAGCAAGAGCCTCTCTGCATACCGTTCCTTCGCATCAACTGTAAACATGGGTCTTATTACTCTGAGAGTGAATGGTTTCTGCACAACATGCCGTTAATTTCAGCAGTTAGAAGAGGCTTAACTATAAAGTAAAGCCACTGAACAAAATTGGTCCCGTTTTACCTCAAACCAGGACAAATGTCTTCATTAATGATCTGGATGATGGGGCAGAGTATAACCTCAGCAAGTTTGCTGATTATGCAAAACTGGGAGGAGCGGCTGATACATCAGAGGGTTGTGCTGCCATCCCACACCTGGGGAGGAACAACCTCATACACCAATATATGCTGGGGGCCCACTATCTGGAAAGCAGCTTTGCAGAAAAGGACCTGGGGGTTTTGGTGGACACCATGTTGAACATGAGCCAATAATGTGCCCTTGTCTCAAAGAAGGCTAATGGTATCCTGGGCTGCATTGGGCAAAGCATTGCCAGTAGGTCTGAACCTCTTGGTGAGACCACACCTGAAGTACTGTATCCAGTTCTGGGCTCCTTAGTAGAAAAGCGATAGACATACTGGAGAGTCTAGTGAAGGGGCACAAAGATGATTAAGGAACTGGAGCATCTTTCCTATGAGAAAAGGCTGACAGAGCTGGGATTCTTTAGCCCAGTTCAGGAGTGATTTTATCAGTATATACCCTGAAGGGTGGGTGCAAAGAAGACGGAGCCAGGCGCTTTTCAGTGGTGCCCAGTGACAGGACCAAGAGGCACTCGCATTCACAACAAACTCAGTATCTAAGAATAAAGTAACACAGCAAGGGATGATCTTCTCAGGTTCATCGCGCTTACCACTGTTCACCTTAGCAATATTTCCTCCACGAATTATTTATGTGGCTTCTTCTGATACATGGTTTATTTATGTTTTGCCCTTCCTATACATTTCTCCTTTATAGTTTACAAAGGCCAGAGCCTTATCTCAAAATTTGCTGTCTGTACTTACGTCTGTATGAATCAGGAAAAAAATCCTTCCAGTTCAATCAATCAAACTTGCTTTTAAGAATAAATGGCTAAATAAGAACAGCAATAGTAGAAAGATGGAAAATCTTAGAAGGATCACTGCAAGGTCATCTCACCCCCTCTTTTGATACAACACAGGATTCGTTATGTTTATATAATTTCTAGTGCGTATTTACCTAATCCCTTTTTAAAATCCCCAGTGACATATACTTTGGAGTCACTCAGCCAACTATTCTCATGCTTTACTTTTCTTACTTTTAGAAAACCTTTTAAAATATTTAATCTTTTTTGATGCAATTAAACCTATTGTTTCTTTTTATACATGATAAACACAGAAAACATTACTCCTGTGGTCTTTGAAGCCATATTTTTTTAACTGTAAACCTCCCTTCTTTAGGATAAATATTTCCTTTCAATTATTTCATGGGGACAATATTAGTTCTTTTTTATTGTGGTGGGTTTTTGTTTTTATGGTTTTTTTTGATTTTTTGGTTGTTATGTGTTTTTTTTTCCCCTCGACTGCATTTTGACATATAACATCTTAAAGCTCACTGTCCAAAATTGGGTGAAATACTCCAGTTGAGGACCTACCTTGATGGATGGGGGAAAACTTCATGACATTTCCAGGAAAAGTTCCTCTTTCTGTCTGTTGGAAGATGTAGCTGTATTGCAGTCATTAACACTATTTTGATTTACCCTGTCTAAGGTTTGGCCAATTAATCAATACAAATGATTTAAAACAATTCCAAAGGTAGCTTAATTATTTAGCCACATGTCTTGACCACATTTCTTTCAGTTACGTTATTTGTGAATCTTAATTTATACACTAACATGTCAAATTGTAACGACAAGGCAATGTCCTGGTTGCCATTGCATGCAACAAGCAGACGCATTATTTATGAGCAATCTGTAATCTTTAACCATTATATTAACCTTGCTGGTCATTAACTTAAAGTAAATTGGAAATCTTCTGAACTATTCTGATTGTGCCACAATATGGTGTTTTTAATCAAATGGCGGGGAAGAAATCTGGTTTGTATATTTAATTTGTGCAATTAAATCATTAAAAAACTCTATTAACAGATCAGGTCAGCATTCTGATAGGATTACATGCCACTCTTTGCTGCCATGTTTAGCTGAAGAGAGGAACCTGTTAAAATAGTGTATCTATTGGTTTCTTCACAGAAAATCTGACCAACTACCGCAAAGAACAACCTGTTCTTGGCTGAACTGTGGGATAGCTGGTCTAATCAGTTTCTTCTGTGTCTCATTTTTAATAAAACTGTTCTCACATTCAATCTTTCCAGTTATTATTAATGTTCCTTATAATACATCTTAATCACTAGAAAGACTCATAGACATTTCCAGTCAGTTATCCAATAGCTAGTGACATCAAGGTATATCCTGAAAAGTGCCATAGTCTCCCAACAGTCTGAAAAATATCATTCGTAATATGGATAGTTTTTTTGTGCTTGTTAGTTTTTAGAAATTTAAACATGTGTTTAATGAGAAAAGCATGCTGATTTCTAACAGCTTAGCTGGTAGGCTAGAGTTAGAAAGAGCTGGTGGACAAGAGGAATCCGATCCTTGGCAGTGAGCTTGACAGTCAGCTGGCTACATTGTTTTTATATTTAGTTGCTAGCATTTTGCAAGAAAGTACAAAGTTTTTGTTCCCAAATTACATTCTGTTTAGATGTTGATTTCAAGGAGAATGAAAAATTATTGTCTTTGCTCCAATTCAGAATGAAAACAAATTTTGCTATTTTGAAGTTCTGCATGAAGCAGAATTACCAGTCTCACTTCATCCTTAGTGTTCTCCACTTTTGCAAAAGCTTGCTTCAGCTTTCAGGGTCATATCCTGTTGTAGATAAAGTTACTTTTAAAGTTACTTTTGGTTAATTTTCATAATACGTAAATTTAATTCCTCTCAAAGAAGAGTTTTGCCTTCTATAAAAATGCAGATAGTTTGTGACTTTAAAAAATAAGCCTAATGAAATTGGGCTCATGACTTCCAATGACTTAATTTTATTATTTTGTTGGTGGTGGTGGTAAAAATCTCAAGCTTTACAAGTTTTACAAGTATTAGGACGTATTCCTTATTGACTTACACTCTGCAAAATCCTCCTGAAGGAGAAATTTTTACAAAGTGGAAATTACTGGAGATGGAACTTGAGCCAAGGTCAATTTCTAATATGCTCCTGTTTTTCCTTCTGCAAAGAAAATCCCTTATTTAAACAATTAAATCAGAATATTGACATGCCCTAAGAATTTAAACTAGATGACAGTGGCTGAAATCTGAATGCTGACTTTAGTGTTTCTACTGTCTTCTACCCAGTTGACCAGAAGCCTGCCCTCTCCTCTCCTCCTCCTCCCCTTACTTCTGTGGACTTAGTGAGGTGATTTCTTTTGGAGATTGATGACAATCAATCAGCTTTATTATATGTTTAGGCAGCTTTGGTGTCATGGATTCACATCTAGCTTGCTACTTAAATCAATGATCTTACCTCCGTCTCTTTCAGGAACATGGATCCTCTATTGCAGTGGAAGCTTTGATAACCAGCAATAACAGCTGAGAGTCTGCTGAGAGGCTGAGAGTAGAGTCAATTCTACAGATGTGTGTAACAGCACATGTGTTATGTTACACTTGTGTTGCATCATTCTTTAAGACACTGTTATGTTCCATCTTTTCATCACAGCCTAACTCAATGACCAGCCTTTAAAGTATTTAAATTTAAAACTTTCATCTGTTCTAATGACTGGGACATGCAGTCTTGACATGACTAGTGAGGCATTTCAGAGAAATTAGTGCATTATGGAGGTCTGCAGTATAACTGATCAGTAACACAAGCATAAGGGTCTCTTACATTGTATTCCGTCTGCTACAAAAGATAAGATGTTCAAAAAGAACTAGGGTTAACATATATGAAAAGTAGGTAGGATTTGACCGCTTTACATAGATGGGAATAAAAGATTAACTATTTTTTTTAAACTCTTATTTCACTTGATATCTATTTCTATGTGTGGATATGCAACATTCTGAGTTAGAAATCCATATCAGCAAAAACTTGTGAAGGCATAAAAAAGGAGTAGACAATTCATGAAATCATTTGGAAAGCTCAGTTCCAACTTTCTTACGGTGTACAGCTTGCCAGACAGTTGCAGGCCAGAAATTGGTTGTGCTTCAAAAATTAATATTTCATTTGGATCAGTACACAAGGAACCGTGATTGCGAGTTGATTTGCTGGTTGTTTTGGTCTCCAGTTACCAGGGCAGCAGACCCTACTTACAGTAGCTAGGTGAATGAAGTAATATGCAAGTTTGAGATAGGATTGCAGATAATCAGAGGTTTATTGAAGTGAAGGAGGTAATTTTGGTCACAGTATTGAGTGGATTTAGACATCCAGGAAAATGTGGCTGCCCTTACTGTGACATTCATTACTATTTGTGCCATCACTTTTGTGGTGATGCTGTTAAATGAGCTTTCAAATAAGTTCTTAGACTGTACTTACACTGTGTCTGAAACCCAGATCTCCATCATTGGCTTTTCTATTGCAAGGCTACAACTTCAGTGTCACCTCCATACCAAGTGTTAGGTTGCAGTCAAGCTAACGTGTCTAACAGTGCCTTTGCTGTGCTGATCCTTACAGAAACAGAGGAAAAAAGGACACCTGGGAGCTCAGTGGAGTTCTCTTCCTTCTATTTCTGCTCCTGATAACATCACTGTTGCATGACTGATATTCCTCCTTTATCTCATAAGCCTCAAGAGTTATCCTCCTCCCTTCCGTTCCTAGAAAGGGAATTATTATTTATCTGGTTATTTCCTGCCAAAAAATTCATTCTTGTGAATGCTCTCTATTTGCGTAATTTATATCCCCTAATTCCTAGACGTGATCTTTTTGACATCTTCTGGCTCATTGATTTTGGAATTACCTTTTTTTTTCAGTCTTCATTACCATTTTCTTCATCTCAAACAGTTCATGTCTGTAACACTAATACTTACTCTCTTAAAATAACTGCAATATCATTTTTCTTAACAGTGATATTATTTTTCTGGGGACATTAACCTGCATGAAATCTTGGGCAGAGGAAATACCTGGTATTAAATCAAAGCATTCCTATTGTTTTTTGGAGGAATTATGCTGAATTTATACATCAAATTACCACTTTGTCCCCTTCATAAGGTAGCTCCTTCTTGTTCATATCTTGGAAGATCTTATATGGCACACATGCTTGTGCATACAGAAACCTCCTTTGGATGAAATTTTCAACCCCTCTAAAACGAGGAGAGTTCTAATATTATTTTTGGATGCAAGTAGGATTTGTTCCACAATCTTGCAATGGATTTTCTCTCTCACATGAACTGATTACAGGTGACTGGTTTGAAAGAGAAGACAGAAGATATAACTAATTTGAGGAGAAAAGAGGACTGATTTTTTTTTATTATTTCTATCAGTTTTCACTTTCCTTCACAGGAATAGATAACTATATAAGTATTATTTGGATGGAACTGGTATTTTGACTGGTGTATTGTTGTACTACCTTAGCAGGAGAGTTAAACAGTGAAACTTTGCATATAGACATGTGTTTTCATAAAGAGCAATTCCTTTAACCAGTTGTAAGGCAGATAGTGTCTCTTCAAGCGAGTTGCCTGGTACTTTGTTGATTGCAATGTTATTTATCTTAGTATTAACAAACTAATGAATTAATCTGACCCATAGATTCAAGTATCCTCATTTTTGATGTTGTCAGTACATGTATTCATATAAACACATGTATATGTAGATGGGTATAGATATGCAGATGCATATATAAAATCTCTTTGTAATCTGCATTGCTTTTGCAAAATGTGTCCCACACAAAGACTTTCTACATTTTTCCTGTTTGCTTTATGTTCCCTTGAATTATATTTGCATTCAGACAGAAAGTGCATTTTCTGCAATCTGTAAAACCACATGCATGAGAGGGAAATTTTCAATTTTCCATTACATAGGAAGCAAAGAAAAATTAAACTCATCAGCTTTATTCAAAATATTAAATTATCAGAAATCTTCATTTCCCAGTGACTAAGTAATGAAATGTGTCTTCAGGATGTTACTGTATAGAGTCTCTGAACAGCATTGTCTAAGTATTAGGGTTATAATATGCATGTTAAAATCAATGTATCTCTATAAAAGTGTTCATATTTCAAGGAATACATTAGTATAGTCATTTATATCTGTAACTGTGGTGGGTTGACCTTGGCTGGCTGCCAGGTGCCCAGCAGGCCACCCTGCCACTGCTTCTCAACAGGGCAGGGTAAGAAAATATGACAAAAATCCCGTGGCTCAAGGGAAGGACAGGGAGATCGATTACCAATTACCATCATGAACAAATCAATTAATCACAGTACGTTAATAGGAAATAAAAACAAATCTAAAACCACCTTTCACCCATCCCTCCTTTCTTCTCAGGCTCAAATTCACTCCCAACTCTTCTACTTTCTCTCCTAGAGTGGCACAGGGGAATGGAGATGGGGGTTGTGATCAGTTCATAATGATTTGTCTCTGCCAGTCCTTCGTCTTCATTCTCTCCCCCTGCTCCAGCAAGGCGTCCCTCCCATGGGATACAATTCTTCAACTTCTCCAACATGGGTCCTTCCCATGGGTTGCAGTTCTTCACAAACTGCTTCAGCATAGGTCATTTCCACGGGGTGCCATCCCTCAGGAACAGACTGCTCCAGTGTGTGTCCCCTAGGGTTACACGTCCTGCCAGAAAATCTGCTCCAATGTGGACTTCTTTCCAGAAGCCACAATTCCTGCCAGAAGCCTGCTCCTGTGTGGGCTTTCCATGGGCTACAGCTTTCTTCAGGGCACATCCACCTGCTCTGGTGTGGGGTCTTCCACAGGCTACAATGCGGATATCTGCTCCAACATGGACCTCTGTGGGCTGCAGGGGAACAATCAGTGTCACTGTGGTCTTCACCATGGGCTGCAGGGGATTCTCTGCTCCAGCACCTGTACGTCTCCTCCCCATCCTTCTTCACTGACTTGCAGGGTTGTTTCACATTTTCTCACTCCTCTCTCCCAGCTGCTGCTGTGCAGCGGTTTTTACCCTTTTTATGTGTGTTACCACAGAGGCACTACCACCCTCACTGATTGGCTCAGGTTTGGCCAGTGGTGGTTCCATCTCGGAACCGGCTGGAACTGACTCTGTCTGACATGGCCACAGCTCCTGGTATTTCTTCACAGAAGCCACCCCTGCAGCCCCTACCACTACAAATATCTTGCCACATAAGCCCAATACTGCAATCATTGATAGAACGCATTCTTTTTTTGACTTTCTTCAAGATGGTGCATAGCAGAGATCTGATATATTACTATATTGGTAGTGTATAATCTGTGATCTAGCTTCTATTTCAATTGCTCTGGTATGGCTGAGAATTAGGTTTGACACTGTACATAAAAAATGTACTGTTTATGTCATTTTTAGTTCCTAACATCATTTTTCACTTTTTAATAAATTTTACAATGTGTCCCAACCATCCTAGAGATGGATCAAAGGGTCCAGTAAAGCTGAAATGCAAAGCCTTCAGCTCTGAAGTGAAGAATACTGTGAAAAAGATTTCAGTGTTCTTTGTCCTTTAGTTTGCACTAAATGACTTGAAAATACTGTGTCTGCTAGGTCCTGTGGGTGGCAAAAATATACATGCAGAAAAGTTAGGACCACAGTTTTCGTTAAATAGAAAATAAGAGGTACCATAAAAAAAAATTCTGTTGCAAACAATGAAGGTCACATAGGTGTTTTTTTTTTAGAACACAGATGGACAGATACATAGAAGGTTTCCTTAATTATAAAGAAGCAGACTCTTCATATTAAATGGTGTATGACCAAACAAGCTGTGTTCATTTGACTTCCCAGACAGCTGGAGTTAAATTCAGAGGCAGTTAATTGCCTCGGGGACCTTTCTCTGGCAAGTAGCCCATTGGTACTCTTGAGGGGTGGAGAGGTTTCACACAGAAAGCTTATAAGCATCTGGGCTGCTGTTGTGCAGAATGCTACTGCTGACAGATTTACCATCTGTCTTTGAGAAAGACAACAGTTTTGGGAGTCCAGATACCACCATTCTTCAGTAGAAAGCCCTTTGTCAATCAAAACCTCCTCATTAGAGTAGAGAGCAGAACCTGAATTATAGCTAAGTACACTAAGTAAAAAAGAAATATCAAGACATTAATTTGCTTTTATTTGCGTGTGGCTAGATGAAAAATCCTGTAACATTAAGAAACAGCAAACTGTAAACACATTTGTGTTATCCATCAGCTAAGATTTCTCTGTGCAAATAGTTTTACAGATGTACCAACAGTAACCATGTCCATATCCCCACAAGAAAGAGTTTTGTTGTAACAGCACAGAATAATGAATTCCTAATATACACTATGCTATGTTAGATAATTCAGATATGTATTTTTGTAAATTGTCTTTGACTTTAAAATTCATATTTTAATTTTTTGACTTTTCTTTGACTTTAAAATTCTTATTTTTGTAGCTAATAGAATGGATTGTATCTATCTTACAAGGGAACTTCAAAACTCTAAACATAGGAAAAAGAAAAGGATGTGCAGTCATTCCTGTACACTTTCATGTGTACTTGCCTATACATAAAATTATGACTATGTCTTTTGTTTAGAGCAATTTTAAAGAATCAATCGAAGTTAGGAACAAAATATAGATTTTTTCTAAAAAGGTGCAGTACACAAATATTTTCAGCATACAAATGCACGTGTATAAACATATGTAAATTCAGATCTAATTTAATATCTACAGGTCTGAATGACAAACATTCGTTTCAACAGTTCATAAAAATGTTAGGAATTACGAAGAAGGAATTACTTATTCTATAAATAGTACTCTTTCTTCAGCCTGCAAGTGAGTCTATATGTTTCCGTAAGAGTTTAGTGCCTTCCTGAAAGATGTAAAAAAAGAGTTTTGCCTGGTTGCTCTCATTGTATTGCTGTGGTTGATCAGTAAGTGTGTACTGGGTGTTTAAAAGGAGTAAATATTTCCTTTGTAACCCATGTTCTCGAAGCCAAGTTTCAGTTTAATGTGAACACAGAATAATGCTAAATATATTGTGTAGATATCATACATGTATTTAAATAGACATATTTTTTAATATATATAACGTGTATATATGCCTATGTAAATTGTTTATCACAAGTATAGGAAGCTGGATACAGGTAGCTGTTATAAAGCTGTTTTTTTTTTTTTTTTCTGGTGAGAAATTTTCATGTTTTCTTAGCCCAAGTACTTTACCACAAATTCAGAGGGAGACATGAGGTATATACGCCAGGATTTTCCTTCAAACTCGTGTGGCTGCAAAACACTAAAAACCAGCTTCTCCCTCTATATACACGTAGTATAGAAAGAACACGTTGTCAGATGTAGGAAAGGATGCAGTTTAGTAGTGGGCCCTCAAAACTCTACCCAGCATGTTGACGTGGTGTCACTATGAAGCAAAAGTTACAGATATGTGAGGAGCTAAAGGGAGAGGGAGAGAGACTATTACTCTCCAGTCTAGCGATTACTGCTCTCCCATGAAAACAGGAATCGTGATTTCCAGTTTCTGTTTTCTAGGATTGTTTCTATATTTTAATGCAGAATGCTTATCCTCTAAGCTTATGGTTAGGGCATACATCTAGGAGATAGAAAAAATCAGACTGAATGTTCCAATGCTGAGGAAGACCCTGAGTTTAAGCGCTCTAATGAAATACAGCTTTACCACTGGCCACGTTTTAAAAAAAAAGGGAAATTGGCTTCTCTTCTCCCAGGGAAGCAGCTTAATTTTTTACCTCAAGGGCAAGGTTCAGGACTTCAAATTCCAGCCTAAAATATACAGCCTAATGTAAAGTTTAGAAAGATCTAAATTATTCAGATTAAGCACTGTATCATCATTAAAGGGGGCTAGTTGTTGGCTTATTTTTCATGCTGAGATACTTTCAGTACAGAGCTAGATCATGCACTTCCATACTCCGTTGCAGACTACAGAGCTGATATATCAATGTCGAAAAGAGATTTGAGAGTCAAACGATGTGCTCCCTCCATCATTTCCTGTTCTTCAGTTTAAGTGTATCCCTGGTTCAGCATGCTGACTGCCATGAATCCTTTTCTTGAATGGATAATTTCCTCCAGGCATAGCATAGGAAGTTTAGTTTGAGCTTTGAGTTCCACTCTTGCTGCCACATGCCAAAATCCCTTTATAGTGTTAGCTTTTAATCTATCTCTCTCTTAACTTTCCATTACTGAAATGGCAATCACAGTATTTCCCCTCTTCAGAGAGGGTAAATGTGTTATTAGTAATCTCTTAGTTTCCACAGTTATGGAGATCTAATAAGTAGATACATAAAAGTTCTATTGCATAACAAATTAAAATGGGAATATATTCCTATTTTGGAAGGGACCTTAGCCATAGTATTTTACTTATGTACAGGTTAGATATTCCATATTATCTCTAGTGTGTTGGTCTAGTTAAACCACTTTAAATCTGGGTGAACATATGGAAATTAGTTGCCTACTGACTTATGACAAGCATGTTCATGAAAATGCTTTCTTTAGTTTTCTTTATTCAGTCAAATAACAAAGTAAAAAGCAACTAAATCAATGGCATATTTGTGTACAGCTGAGGTATAATGTGGGAGTATGTAGACAGGGCTTCTTGTAAAACGGAAATGCTGACATTTATACCAGGGGTACAGAAGTCCACCTCTGATAATTTACAGAAGATTTGCCTAGGTATAATTGAGGCCATAAAGCAAAGAAAATGAGACTAAACAGGTAAAACTGAAAGCATAATTTCACTTCCAGATGGAAATAAAGATATTTTCAGGTATCCACAGGCTAATGAGTAGGACTGGCAATTAGAAAAAATGTCTCTTGTAAACTGAACTCATTAAAAGACCCAGTCAGTGTAAGGTAATAAAGGTAGAACACCTCACTGCCATTTTGGTCTGTAAAGTAGAATTACGTTTAAAGTATTCTAGCAAATCATTGTGATAGGAGCTCTGGCTATACCATGGCTGTTAAATATTTCCACTGGGAACATCTTCCACTTCTCAAGTACGCCTTACAGAAAACTATGGGAATCATAGCAACATCATGTTTTTTTCATATTGTACAGGCTGTAAGACTTCTATGCAGATTTTGCAGAAATGTTGTCAATATATTAGTTGAAAAGAGTATTTGTAAAGACCACTAAGATCCTAAATGGAGACCTGTTATTCAGTGCGCATCTGGTGTTCGTTCTGCAAACCTTAAGAAAAATATTAAATTTTTTCTTACTATGTTTTTATATAATACAGCTTTTGGGTTTTTTTTTTTCTCTGAAGATAATAGCCCAGATCCTCAAGACGTGTGATACAGATAAAGTGTATTTCAGGGGATGGGAGAGACATAGGGATTTGCAAAGAACCATTTATAGCTTTTGATGTGTTGTTAATGCTAGCTGCCAATAGCACAAAGGCATAATTCCAGAATTCAAACATCATGGAATATAAACAGACCATAAATCTGACTGTCTAGGTCCAGCTCTAATGTTGGCTACATGAAGAGAGGGTGAAACAGCTATTAAATCAGTTATCTTCTAAAGTTTCCTCGAGGTAGGCAAAAATAATCTCAGTTGCTTCTTCATGATTCTGTTGGTTTGTCTACAGTAATCATGGGCAAACTATGATTTTTCTCCTGTTTCTTCCTGCTACCAAGATAGAGTGTCCTTCACAGTTTTTTTATATACAAGTGAGTGACAAGACAGGAACTGCTTTTCTGTGGGTTTTTTCTTCTAGCAAGTTCTTTTCTGTCAGGGGAATTCTTTCATATCCAAGTAGGGAAGGATATTGTCACAACACTTAAGTTACGCCCATCTGTCTTAACTATCTATATGACATTTAGTCTACTCCCCCACTGACACATTGCTATATTGTCTTGACATTACTTAATTTATCTGCATTAAGAGCAGTTGAAGCAAATACAAGAACAATGGCTACACTGTGATGTTACCTTAGAGCTCCAGCTCCTACTCAACTAAAAATTTCCTGATTGTCACAGTGCTTCATGGTGGCTTGTGTTATGGTCAAAGTTCAGATTAAGCCAGAAAGGAAGGAAACTTCTTGAGTGAGTGAGTACCGAATCAGCTCCAGACCCTCCTACACTCAGTATGGACACTACTGACTGGACCCGCATTATGTGATATGTAAATACAAATCCGTACTCTACCACAACCAATAAAAGTTGTGTAGATGTGGGCAGGTGCACTGATATCTGCAATCCATCATCCACAATGAGATGTATGTAGGAATCTGAAGACAGTTTAGTCTCCAATGTACTTATTAGCTGTTATTTAACCTCAAAGAGAGTCTATGGCGAGTAGACATACAGCCTTCCAGTTCAGGGCATGCTCAGTAGAGTTTCAGCCTCAACAGCTCTGAGTGGATTGATACACATTTCACTTAAGTCTCTCAAGAACTCACAGACTAAACATTACTCTTTCACATTTGCATACTCATGTTTGTCTCAAAGCACAGACAATAACTATCCTTTACTAGGAGTGGTTCAGTGGTTAGACCACAGAAAAAATGATATGATGATTTGCATTTTGTGTTTTCCCTGAATAACAGCACAGTGGAAAAATATGTCTCAATTTGTTTTTTATATAATACTCAGAATACGAGTAGGGAAAATGCCTGTACTTGAATATCTTCACGAAGGACAAGAAAGAATGTTAAAATGTTTCTAGGTATGTGGATATGGGACTTTCTTCCAAGAGATGGACTTTCTGTGTTCAGGACACCACGGCAGTAATCTCTACTGCATCATACCATAGAAATTCCTTGGGGAAGAGAATGAAACTTGAGGTTGTATTACTTCAAGCAAAAAGCCTAAAGTTTTTGCTAGAAACTTACGGAAAGGCCAACAGACTAATTAGTTAGCTTAGTTAAAAATTAATAGTTGTTAGGAATTATGGAACCACCTCACAAGACCATCTGTTGGTAGAGCACTCTCCTGGAAACGTGGGTTTGGATTCCTTCAGATTTGAAGCTAACAGTCCTGGGTGCTCTGATTATTCCATTTGGTACTATTGCAACTTTCCTTGTTTTGAACACAGAAAGCTCTTGGGCTCCAAAATTCATGAAAAGGTTCAGGATTATGAATATTTAATGGAGCTCCTTTCTCAAAGTGGGTTCTACAAAGAGGCCAGCTGCATGAACACTGGGTGCTGCAGCACAGATCTATCCTTAAGTGACTCATTCAAAACCACAGGGGAAATCAGGTGAAACCGGCAACAGTGCTCCTCAGCCCACTTGAAAATTTTTTGCATTGTACATACAAAAGTAATTAATTTTTATATATGTTGGCCAAAATTTTTATAATTGAGACAATGTAGTGTCTGTGTGAATTCTGTTAAAATTATTAGATCAAAGTGTATCTCTAAAGTATGTGTGCATAATCTGTGCTCTCAGATAGCACTTAAACTGTGGAATAATTTCTATGGATAGTGAAGATAGGTGAGAAGTAAATGGAGAAGTAATTACATTTCTCCATTCACCCAGTTTTCTGGTTTTTCAGATGACAACTGTGATACCAACAGTGAAACCTGTTCTACCCAACCATTTTGTTCTCTCTTCAGTGACTGCTCTCTGAGTGATGTCCATGCATTTAACTTCCGTTAGTACTAATATGAAATCAGTGAGCACACCAAGAAGGGAGTATGTCTTTGCAATACCTAATGTACCCTTGGATAGTTACTTAGTCCAAAATATATATGAAAATAATGTGAGAGATGAACATGTGGAATAAAGCAGAAAACCCAGAGGTAAAGTGCTAATTCTTGCATGACACCAGCTCAGCTGATGTCATGAAAGAATACTGGAGATGATTATGACATGTTAGATTTAGATAACATAAAAATATTAAACATTCTCATTTATGTATTGTACGATGTTAACAAAGCATGTATTTCAAATAAAATGTTTGATTTTAACTGCAACTTGCCAATATTCAATCTAAATTTACTGGAAAGATAAAAAAAAAGAGAACATATATTTTTAATATTTAATCCTAATAACAATTAGCATTTAAAAGAGCATTGTGAACCTTATCATCAAAAATTGTGAAGTGTATGGATTTAATTCATGGAAGACATGAGGTCCAGAAGCTGAGGACATACTGCATTATAAGGCCATTATAACTTTGTAAAGAAGTAATAACAAATGTCTGTATTCTCACTGTTTTTAAACAATGCATTAACATTGATTTTCTCATCATCTGAAGTCTTCACATGACTGTTTTGGGATCAGAACTCTGCTCTTCTGAATGTTTTGTGAACATTTTAGTCTATCTACTTCTACGGCCTGCAATTTGATTGGAAGTAACTATCTTTTTCTCTCTTTGACCAAGACTGTAAAGTTTAAGTTCTGCCAGTGCCTTCTGTGTCCTTCCCAAGCAGTAACTGAACTTCATGTTGCACGATACATAAACTCTTCCTCTGAACATAAAGGTTGTTTGGGACATAGTTGTTGTTCATCCACAGTGAGATTTTTACTAGAAGTCCTCATCCGCAGTTGCATACTCATGAAGTGAATGCTTGCAGCATGGATGTCGCAGCCATCTTCAGGAAGGGTGAAAAGGAGAAACCAGGGAACTACAGGCTTGTCAATCTCTCCCTAGTCACTGAGAACTCCTCAAAATCTTTTCCAGCCACATGAAGTATGAGAAGTTGATTTGGAACAGCCACTATCAATTTATCAAGGGCAAATTATGCCTCACTAACCTGATTGTCTTGCCTAATGAGATAACCGACTGCAAAGCCAAAGAAAGAGCCGTGACTGTTGTGTACTTTGACTTTAGCAAGGACTTTGACACTGCTTGACAAATATTGTTACAGGCAATTTAATGAGATATGGACTGATAAATGGACATTATTTGGTTGGAAAATTGAGCTCACAGGGTTGTGATCTGCAGTACAAACCGAACCAGTGGCTGGTTACAGGTGATATCCTTCAGTGATGACTGCTAGGGCAATAATGTTTAACACTTTTATTAATGACCCAGATGATGGGATAGAGTGGGACCAGCAAGCTCATTGTCTCTACCTTTATAGGTAAAAAAGAAAATATAGAGGAAGGAGGACTTTCCCATGGTTGAGGAGAATCAAGTTAGAGATCAGTCCATGGGTCCTGGTGGGATGCACCCACGAGTGCTGAGGGAGCTAGCAGAAGTCATTGCTGGGTAGCTCTTCAACATCTTTGAAAGGTTCTGGAGAACAGGTGAGGTGCCTGAAGACTGGAGGAAAGCCAATGTTACTCCAGTCTTCAAAAAGGGCAAGAAGGAAGACTCCATGAGCCAGCAATTTGCCCTTGTCGCCAGGAAGGCCAATGGAATCCTGAGCTGCATAGGGAAGAGTGTGGCCAGTAGGTCGAGGGAGGTCATTCTCCCCCTCTACTCGGCA
>VYXH01010352.1:1135340-1153171 GCA_013397275.1 Burhinus bistriatus
GAGGGCTACAAAAATTATTAGGGTGCTGGAACATCTTTCTTATGAGGAAAGGCTGAGGGACTTGGGACTTTTTAGTCTGGAGAAGACTCAGAGGGGATCTCATCAATGCTTAAAAATACTTAAAGGGAGGGTGCTGGGAGGATGGCACCAGTCTTTTTTCAGTGTTGCCCAGTGATAGAAGAGGTAACGGGCAGAAACTTGAACATAGGAAGTTCCATCTGAACATGAGGAGGAACTTCTTTCCTTTGAGGGTGGCAGAGCACTGGAAGAGGCTGCCCAGAGAGGTGGTGGAGCCTCCGACTCTGGAGACGTTCAAAACCCACCTGGACGCCGTCCTGTACAACCTGCTGTAGGTGACCCTGCTCTGGCAGGTGGGTTGGACTAGATGATCTCCAGAGGTCCCTTCCAACCCCTGTGATTCTGTGATTCTGTGAGAGATCAGTGCTGTGGAGGATAGGGATGTTATTCAGAGAAACCTTGACAGACTGGAGAATTGATCTCGGAGAAACATCATAAAATTTAATAAAGACAAATGCAAAGTCTGCATCTAGTAAGCAATAAAGTCATGCAACTGTACCAACTGGGAGCCAACTGATTGGAAAGTAGTTTTGCAGGAAAGCATTTGAGGGTACTGCTATACAAGAATTTGAATGTAATTCACCAGTCTGCCCTCACTGCAAAAAAGACCAACCACCTCCTGGGCTAAACTAGCAGGAGTGCTGCCAAGAGTTCCAGGGAAGTGATCCTTCCCATCTACTTGACATCTATTGTGAGATCACATCTGGAGTAGTGTCCTTTTCTGGGCTCCCTGTACAAGAAAGACATAGGCATACTGGAGCAAGCTCTTTGAAGAGCCACCAAAATGGTCAGGGAGATGAAGCTTATTACATGTGGAGGGATACAAGGGAGAAAAATCTTTCTCCATGAGGGTGGTGAAACACAGGAACAGGTTGCCAGAGAGGTCATGGAGCCATTCAAAACTTGCCTGGACATGGCCTTGAGCAACCTGTTTTGAGCATGTGGTTGCACTAGCTGTCCGTGGACGTCTGTTCCAACCAGCATGATTCTATGATCCAAAGGATAGCTCACAGTGGACATGACCAGTGGAGAAAAATGATAAAATTTCTGAACCCAGTATCCAGAATAAGAAATGTAAGAGTCTTCAATCTAGTATTTATTCCTCATATACTCTTCCACCTTCTTACTAGGGTTTGCAAACAGCCAGAACTTATTCCTGAAAGCTGTAATATTGCACTGATTGAAATAGGCCAGCTCAATTTCATATGCAGACCATAAATAAAACAAGTTTCATATGTAGACCATAAATAAAACAATAATACATTCATAGTAGCAACAGCTCATCAGAAAGGGAAAAAACTGTTACAATACTTTCCTTAGATTATTAGGAATGAATGTAACTTCAGAGGAAGAAAAGCAATACCATTTTGGGGGAAAAAAGAAAAAAAAAGAAAAAAAAAGAAATGTGTTGATCCTGTCTTTTCTGTTCTTTTTTCACGAGTAATTTCATGTCCTTGTGAAAGACCATGACATAGTGCCATGGACAGCCTTTTTCATTTTTGACCATTTCTTCAATTTACTGGAAAGAAAATAAACTGCAGAAGCTCTTGTTAGCAGAAGAAACCTACAAAGGCAACAGATGCTTCTTACTTGAATTATTGTTATCAATATATTATGGGGCAATTGAAACAGAACAAATGTGCACATTTGGTTAGTTGCAATTTCTTTTTCTGTTTTGGAGAAACCACACAAAGAGGTGCAGCAGTTGTGTTTTTTCCGCATAAATTCAGAAGGTCAGAATGACAGAACACAATTTGAAACTATCACATGTGGATACACTTCTTGTAATATCCCTTCTTAAAATCATACCTGAAAGCTCTAGCATAGATATGACCTCCATTTGAAAGTGACCCCATTCAGATTGCAGAAGTTTTGTGCGTGATCTCTAAACTATGTATATAAAGCCAGGCAATTCTTGTTAGATTTTTATGTCAAATACTTTCTAATGTGAAGTTACAGGTTTAGTGACTTTCATAAATGATGCTGTGTGATAAAGTATTGGCTGTACCATTCACACCTCCTTCATGAACCCAGGCCGGATGCAGGCCAGCTGTTGGTAATTGAATCTTGCATGTTATTACGTTTGTATCTTTGGTATCACTCAGTCTTCTTTTTGCATTCCGTTGGTGAATTTCCTTTGTGCTGTGGCTTTTTGTCTGCATGTTATTTGTGTATTTAAAATGAACCATGCAAAGAAATGTTTCCATAACCATGGTGACAGCGTAATATTATGCACACTTACAAAGTACAAAGGTAACTCTAACAGACTGGTATTTTCTGTGATCAATTGCTGGAAATTTAATATCCCCCTTTTTTTTTTTTTCTTTTTTTTTAATAAGAGAGAGAATGGAATGTGCTGAGTATTTCCAGATCTGCTTACGTTGGAGTTACTACTATAAATTAATCCAATACTTCTTCAACAAAAGTGACGAGCTGTGTGTTGCTGTGCCCGCGTTGCCAACTACTGCTAGTTTTTCATGAATCTTGGGATATGATGTAGATTTTTCTTTTTTTGAAGGGCCTGTGCTTCTGGAGTCATGTGCATACATAAGCATTTCAGTCAGTAAATTTTATCACCCATAGTTCTATTATCTTAGGTATTTATATATCTTTTGCTGGTAGTATATGAATGTTTAACACATTTATTATTTTTTCTCACAATGTTTGATAATCTCCATTTTCAGCTGGGAAGCTGGGGTACATAGACAATAGGGCCCAAATCCAAAAAGACATTTACATACCCTATGCCTGCTGGCATTGATGGTTTTTAATTGCTTGTGTTTCTGACCAAATTGAGCTTATACGACCTAAGGTTTAAAAAGAAGCCTTTCACACAGCAAACATGTTTAGTTTTACCTTCAAGAGCCTAGACTGTTGTCTTTACTGTTTTTGAGGAAAAAAAGTGTCCCTAGAGACTCGCAAAATGGAAACAAAAAGAAATGTAAAACATATTCGTTATCTAAAAAAATTCAGGTCAATATTGTGATTTTGAGAGTCTGAGTGGGTTTAGGCTGTGAAAAGGACAGTAGCTGTGGGCAAATATTTGGGCATTGACTTCTGCTAATTGTGCGGCCAGATGTGCAAAGGCAGAAAGATCCAGACTGTACGCTTACAGCTGTTCACTGCTGCATGTTTGTTAAAAAGCCTTGTGTGTTCCCCCATCACAATCTCTTCTGCTCCTGTGCACGACTCCAGAGAAAACCTGAAAACCTCTAAAAGGTAGTCTTAATTTGCCAAATGCTTACCTGTAACAGATGTAGCATAGTTACCACAGTAAAACAGATGTGACTAAAAATTCAACTGTTCTGTTAAAACCCCTTTTGAATGCCTGCTTCTATGTGCTCACCAAAAATTTACCACTAAGAGACTATACTAGGTAATTATTTAAAGTATCATAGCTTACTTTCTTCTCTACCTTGACAAAACAGACACTTAGAATTGAATCCTTAGAGCACAGCGTTCCTATCCTAAGTTAACCAGAAACTCTAAACAGCCAACAATATTTTCGTGTTTCAGCATGCTGAATATTGCCATTAAACCTCAATAATTTCCTGAGGCAGCATAGCTTTTTGTTGGTAAACAAAGTATTCTACTGTTCTCCTATTCTACCCATGGCTTCAAAGAACACATCATATACAACATTTTTAAAGATCCTTGAAGATCTTTGGCTATACCATTTCATAGTTGGCTTGTGATGCAGACAACTTGTGCCACAGAATGGTCTTAGCTGATACATGGTTTTGATAACAATAATGCAGCTTAATCAAGTGATGCAACTTTGCCAGAGTAGAAACTATAGCATTAATTGTAGTTTATTGTGAATGCAGTTGTTTCCAGAGTAGAAAAATAAAATGTTCTGTATTTTGAAAGGGGTAATGATGATTGTCTGACTATCCCCACTCCCCTTCCGTCTCAGAAAGAAGGCTTAATAACAACACATCCCTGGGAAAGGATTTATGAATCTGAATAAATTGCTAACCAGTAAACCCACTCTACAATCAAGGGAACAATATTGTTTTCAGGAAATGGGTAACAGTGAGAGCGGCAGAAGCTGGGGTTATGTTTCATCCAAATCAAAGTGGACAATCACTGATTAAATATTGCATAAAGATACACTCATTCTGTCTCTCGGAGCACTTGACTATTACCTCAATTGAAAGGTTATTGTGTAAATTAAAGGCAAATGGAAAGCAAGGATGACTGAAACCATCTTTAGTAATATGCTGTATTCTGTAATCGATTTGATCAGCATCAGGCTTCTACTTGTGTGAAACCAGAGGTAATGCTACTAAGAAAAGAAATGTGCTATGAGTGATATAGAAAATATTCAGTGACTTTCTCATCAAAAAATGTATCTTCAAAATATTTTGACTTGCTATTGTCTTAAAATGTTCTTGTTACTGAACATATGCGTGGTAACGGTGACGAGAACTGCACGTCTAAAGTAATGAGGACCTCCAGTCAGAGGTGTTCTTGCTAGGTAACACTTACTAGAAATATTTAATTATTTATCGCTGTATACAAATATTTTCCATAAGGTAGGTTTTGAAATCTAGAAGTTTTACCACTTTCACATTAATTCAGCTCTTCAAATTCTCTTTTTAAAAGGTATTTTCTTTTTCTTACCCACAATATATATAACCTCATTATGCTCTAGTGTTCCATAATGTTAGATATTGAATCAAATTTACACAACCATAAATGGCATTTGGGTTGTGTTAACTATTTCTGAGTATGTTCAAATGAGGCATTGTTCAGATTTACAGTTCAGGAAGTTATTTAACTGATGCGCTTTCTACTAACTGAAAGCTCATACGTAAAAACTTCAGTGTTTAGTCCTGTTAATCATTTTACGAGACTTCTGAATTAGATCAGTAACATTAGCCCTATTTTATGTCTGGGAAAACTGTGGTAAACAAGATTTGGACTGGCCGTGACAGCCGTAGATCGAGATTTCAGGAGCAGAATATCTTCAACCCCTCGCTACCAGAGGTTTTATTCAGATTTGAAGTAGAACATGATTTATGTAGAGCAGATTTATGGAACAGATCATGTTGGGTGCCATTATAGGGCACATGCAGCACAAGCCCGTGATCAGGCCTAGTCAGCATGGGTTCATCAGCTTGACAAATCTGATCTCCTTCTGTGGTAAGGTGACACACTTTGTGGATGAGGGAAAGGCTGTGGATGTTGTCTACCTGGACTTTAGTAAAGCCTTTGACACTGTCTCACAGCATTCTCCTGGAGAAACTGGCTGCTCATGGCTTGGATGGGTATACTCTTCGCTGTGTCAAAAACTGGCTGGAAGGTCAGGCCCAAAAGGTTGTGGTGAATGGAGTTAAATCCAGTTGGCAATCGGTCACAGTGTTCCCCAGGGCTCAGTGTCTGTTTTATCAATGTGTCTGTTTTATCAATGTTCTGTTTTATCAATGACCTGGACGAAGCAATTGAGTGCGCCCTCAGTAAGTTTACAGGTGGCACTGGGAAGTCACACCTTGAATACTGTGTTCAGTTTTGGGACCCCTCACTACAAGAAGGACAATGAGGTGCTGGAGCATGTCCAGAGAAGGGCAACATAGCTGGGGAGGGGACTGGAGAACATGTCTTATGAGGAGCAGCTGGGAGAACTGGGGTTGTTTAGCCTGGAGAAAAGGAGTCTGAGGGGAGACTTTATGTCTCTCTANAGGAGTCTGAGGGGAGACTTTATCACTCTCTACAACTACCTGAAAGGAGGTTGTAGATAGGTTGCGTTTGGTCTCTTCTCACAGATAACAAGTGATAGGACAAGAGGAAATGGCCTCAAGTTGTGCCAGGGGAGGTTTTGGGAAAATTTCTTCACCAAAAGGGTTATCAAGCATTGGAATAGGCTGCCCAGGGAAGTGGTTGAATCACCAACCCTGGAGATATTTAAAAGATGGGTAGATATGGTGCTGAGGGACATGGTTTAGTGGTGGTTTTGGCAGTGTTAGGTTAATAGTTGGACTCGATGATCTTAAAGGTCCCTTCCAACCTAGATGATTCTGTTATTCTATGTCCAAGAGGATCCATGTTAATGGATATAGAAGTTTTTTGTCTGCTGCTTAGACAGACAGACTGACTGACACAGTCCTGCACAAAACTACAATTTCATTTTTCTCCATCCTGGCTTTCTGTCTTTGAGGTGCCATGCTCCCTATCCATTCCCATAATCATTAGCACACTGAAATACTGAATGAAGGTTATTTCTTGATTTTTTGATCCAGACATCTACTGCCCATGACAGTAATGAACACATAGGTGTATCAGATCTTGTTACTCCAACTTCAATCTCCCTATTAATTCATCTCCACTTCACAGCTTTTGAGATATTGCTGCCACCTGGTCAGTACCTCTAAAACTTCCACTTCAAAACTTAAAATGTTAGCAGATGCTCAAAGAAAGGGTACAAAGTCTATATAAAGGATACAGAATAGCTTTCACACCCACCATAATCATGTCTCCTGCTCATGTGGTGAACATATGTAGTTTGTTGCCTCAGGATTTAAACTTAGGCTTGCCTTGTTTTTTCTTCTCAGGAACGATCTGAGTCTGTCCTTCATTTTCACTCCACAATTTTCTTTCCATGCTGTTTACATAAGTAGCATTTTGAAAAAAAACTTGAAAAAGTGACTTCTTAACTGTGGTAAATATACTGAAAAATAGAACAGTGGAGGGCCACCATCAGTTTGAATCTCAGTATGCTCACAGACTGGGTGTCTGAAAAACCTTTGAGATCATTTACTAAGCAAGTAGTTCATAGTTTAATATACTTTCTTTAATGAATGGATGTCTCTCCATGGAAAAAACAACAATAACAACAATCAACTGAGTAAAAAATTTAAGTTCACACACACAAAAAAAAGAAGTAGATTCAAAGGCCAAGATGACAACAAAAGGTTCTGCACCCTGCATGCTTTTTTGGGCTTTTATAACTTCAGGGTTTTTTGTGTTATAATTTTGTTTCAGTAGCTCCTCTGACTCTAAGCTTAACAGTACCATTCAGTCAAAATGGATAGCTTTAGCTGTATATTTAAAGGAGGGTGCTCAGCAGTAAAATGGTGAGCAGATTTAGCTAATTAGATCTCACATTTAACACTCCATGGAGATGAATAGGATCATTTCAGAGTTATCTTCAAATCAGTGTTTGTGTATGTTTGGCATAAAAGTGCATCATCCTACGTTGCTGGGGTTATCTGACTGTACAGAAAAGCTTTATTTCAGAAGCAGAAAGACTTTTTGGTGGAGTTCTCTTTAGAAATACAAAAAGGAAGAAGCTAATTTCTTGGAATCAATGGGTTTTTCACACTAAAAAATTTCTATTCGTCTTGCACATGGGTATTTCAGGTTTTGCCTCTGTCTAATGAACAGCTGTTGTGAGTTTCTTTCTTTTTTCCTGTTGTATGAATGTGGTGTAATTTTTTTTCAGTAATTTTACTTTGCAGTTAAGTCTCTTTTAACTCTCTGAAATTAACGGCTGATTTTCCAGACAGTGTCCACTTCTAGCAGGTATGGTCTAATATTTACAGTAAATACCAAGGAATGGTATGCAGAGAGTCTCCTGCTTATACTTATTGCTATAACAACCAAGGTCAGCCAATTTTGTTATGCACCAAGTTGGAGGGTCAGAAGTGGAAAAGCGTAGGGGGGGTGGCACCTGTGGGGAGGAGCGGACAGGACAGGTGACCCAAAACTGACCAACAGGGTATTCCATCCCATCTGCCTCATGCTCAGTATACAAGCTGAGGGATCAAAGGGATCAGCCCTCCCTTCTTCGTGGCCAGCATCCGAGGAGGACTCTGTCACTTTGTGTGCCTTTGATCCTGATCCGCATGTTCCTGAATCCAGTTCCCATCTGCCGCTGAGTCCAGTCTGGGTCTTTCCCAGCGTCTGCTGGTGATGCGATTGACATCCTGGGAGCTCGATATGTGTTTCGTATATATTGTGTGTATTTAATTATTTTCTTATTAATATTTTTATTGTTTCTTTTTCTTATTTTATTATTAATATTTCATTGACGTAGTTTAATTTCCTTTTAACTCATAAGTCTCTGTCTCTCATTTTCTCTCCTGTCCTCTGAAGGGAGATGCTCTCTCCCTTCTCTGAAGCGGAGAGAGGTTAAAGAGAGCATCTGTTGTTTGTTTTAGTGGCCAGCCCAGCCCAAACCGTGACACTTTCCTGCATATTGATAGTTGCCAATCTCTTGGCAGGTCCCATAGAATTTAGGAACCAGTTAAAAATCTGATATTCTTACTGCACTTGATGGGTCATTAACATATGTGCATATTTGTGAACAATAAACAATTTTAAACATTATTAGTGTTTATAGGAAAAGTACAGAAGGAAATACTTCAGTGAGAGAGACAGTCAAACAACTAATTATATAATCATTAAATTATGTGCTATAATAATGAATTCTCATGCAGATAACAGAGAATGGACTGGTTCTTTCAAGATAGTAAAGCTCGGTCTTGCATATAATTATGTCTTCCCTAGTTTTAGTTTTAAGCCAAGTATAGTGGTTTGAATATGTCACTAAGCATCATGGGAAAACTTTAGCTTGCTTGACTGAACTGTCTACAGTCCAAGTGTCTCCATTTAAGATAGTTAGGTTTGCACTTTTAGGGGCTGATTCATCTCACTTATCTGGCCTAAAATAGATCAGATGCATCAAACTATACAGAAATTGTTTCTCTTTATTTATTAAATTACTAATTTACTCGGCCAGATTCAGACATCTGCATGTCTGAGTTGGGTGAGAAGAATTGTATATATGTGACAGTAATACACTATCCGTAGTTTATATGAGAAAGTTCAAGTTAGTTTTGAAATAAAAGAAAAAACACCGATACATAATAAGTGATAAACTGGGATGAAGGATGTGGCACATATGGTATGCCATGCGGTGAGGCTGCAAAAAGATCTAAAGAATAGGAACCTTAAAAGAGAAATATGTTTGCAGAAATAAATGCTTTTTGTAACACAGAAATGCTCATACTTGCTCATAAGACGAACAGGAAATCCATGTAAAAGGGGAAATCCTTTTCAATGGGCTGGGTCAGGAGACCAAACTAAATTCTTTCAGGAGTATAGAAAAACAAAAGTAAATGAGGCTACTATTGAGTACATCTCAGAGACACATGACACGTGAGTAATTTTCTTAACTGAGACATTTAAGTCTAAAATTTCACAAGACTAAAATTTATCCTACTGCATTCAACTTTTATTTCAAAGCATAAATGAAATGTTGTGAAGATATTGGCTCTAATGAGAGCAATATAATAACAGCTGATTCTGCTTTCATTAGTGAGAACAGACAGTATCATCAGTCCAATTTTCCAAAGGCTTAAGGAAAATCAAGCTTTTATTATGTCCAAGATCAATACAGTCACTTTTCTGTCTCGAGGTGGACTGGATTATTTGCCTAATTCCTGTTATGTGTTTCTGCACATTCATCTTCTAGGCATTGAACCTGCAAAGCCATATGCAATGCTTAACTTGATATATCAAGTACTTCCAGAGTCTTTTTTTCTTTTTCTTTCCTTTTTATTTTAAGTAAGTACTTGGATTCTTTCTGGTTACTGTGCAGACAGTCTCTATGTCTATTTCCAACAAAATGCACTTTCTACCTGTCTCTGAAATTTCTAAACATTCTTCAGTGGGTTTACATTATTTTTATTTGCCATTGCCTCTTAGTACCAATGTGTAATGAAACTGTTGAGACCAACGTGAGGTTAATCAATCTGTTCTTGAAAAACAGTTACGTAGATGTGCTGATGAGACAGCCAAGAGAAGAACGTTGAAGCTGCTGTACTTTTCTGAGCAAACGTCCCTTCTGGAGCTGTGTGGCCTAACTGTGGAAATCAACAAGCTCCATCTGTAACCTATGAATTTAACAAACAGGAAGGTGTTAAGCCATAAATAAGTTACTGACAAAAAAACTTGATCATATAGCTTAAAATTAGTTTGACAGAAATAAATTAGTAAGTATGATTGACTGTGTTCAATCCTTTGTTACACCTGTGTCAATCCAGGAGAATCCTTTTATTATAAATACAGTAATCCACTGTAAATTCTTTCCACTGTTCTTTCTTGCACCATCTTCTAAAAGGCCTAATTATCCTTTTTTAATATAGCATTACCATGTCGTAAATCATAGATGACAGAGCTTTGCTTGAAGTACCAATGAAGCTTAGGTACCTGAAAACATTGGATCATGGTGCAAAGATTTGTGTCATTAACTTGTATTTCTGTAGCTAGGCTGATCACATAGAAGTTCAGGTTTTTCTGTTCTCCTTAAATGGTATGCTCAGTTTGCTATGGGATTCCTCTTTCTTTTAGAAAGCAAAAAGGAATGATGACTCTTTTATGAGCTTACATGTGGCTGTACCTAATCATACTAGGCATATGCACCTCTTCAGTTAGTTAGCATGATAATGAAAGAAGGTGATTTTTGCTCCACTCATAGGTTAACAAATAATTTTAAAGCACAATTAACTGGATGGATAAGCCAAACTCTTTTGTGAATGCAAAAATTTTATTCAGGTGAACTTGGTTAGAAAGTTATTCTTAACATCTTAGCTAATTATTTTTCAATACTGCATACATACACATACAGGAAATAAGGAGGTATGTTGAGGCTGGAATACAATGTCCATAATTTGAACAGCAACACTGTCCTGGGACAGTCCTGCTAACTTCAGTGCAATTTCACAGAGAAGAAAACACCCTTATGTTCATGAATTGATATCTTGGATTTCCCTTTAAAGGCAACATACAATGAGTGTCAAAAAGCTATTTCCTTCTAATTTTCACCTTGAACATGGGAAATGTAAAATATTATAGTACAGAAATCTGCAATATGAATATATTGGCTTGCATTATGGTGAAGCCACCAGGTCAATGAATGTTGAAGTATACTTTCACAGGATAATTTTATTATTCTTAAAAATATTTTTTGAGAAAATAAATATTAAATAATATCTGTAGACTTTCTAATAACCTATGATTTAGTTGTTTAAATAGATGTTACACTGAAAATTCAGTAGATCTGAAATTTTCTGGAACCGTAGATGATTTGTATTTGATTTCCTCTGTAGATACTTCACATTTCAAAAAGAAAATTTCATTTCAGTCCTAGAGCACAACCATAATTTTACTGAAATTAATGACATTGTTATCCTAGTCAAACAATTGTTCAGTTGATATACTGCTAGATCACAGTCTTTGCAGTGGCTATAGCTAATAACTAAACTGTGACTTTGTACAAATACTGTGCCAATGGCACATAGAAAGAGCAAACAACATATGATTTTTTTTTTGCAGTGCCCCAGGTGCAGGTTGTAACTCAGCCACGGTCTACCTTCTGCCATCACCTCTAGGTAGAATAGACTGTAATACAACAGCTCTGTACTTCATACAATTATATGGCCAGGTGCCACTGTGTTAGTGCAGTTATGTTCTTGGGTAAAGAAATAATATCAAGGCTCAGCCTACTTTCTTCACACCATTATGGAAAGGGGAAGTAATGGCTCTGCAGAGGTTGCTTTCCCACCTCATAAATGAAGGATGCTTTCCCACTGGTAATGCAGACAAACCTGTGTAACAGGCAAAAAGGAAGGTTGCTGAGGTAACATTAAGTAGACCTGAGCAAAAATTGAAATTACTGTTCCATGGGGAAATTCAGCTATTTCAACCCTTGGTTTTTGTACCTAATTGAGTTGAAAAATTGGAACTTGTCAAAGAGCAGTATACTGTAAAAGCTGCTTTGGTTTTGAGGTGGTGACATTTCATTTTGAGTTCATACAGCCTTAAACTGCAGTTCTCTATTGTTCTATATTTCTGTATACTTCTCTCACAATATGTCTGCAGCTACATGTTCCCCGTAATGTACCATACACCTCCGTCCAGTATAAGATTGCAGTGGGTCACAGATTTCAGAGGGTGTTTGACCTGTAGGCACACACTTGAATTTTGATGTTAATAGTTGTCTGCCAGTACCAGTAATAGGCATTTTATTAATGTATAAATACAATGCATAAAAACCATTTGCAAAAAGCTATTATTAGTATGTATTTGAACAAAACTTGATTAAAACTGTAAGGTATTAAATCTTCATATATAAACTCTAGAAAGACTCAATACATAATCCAACAAAACTACTCATCTACTTCTGCCACTTCCTTCCTCTATTTGGACTTAATAATTATTATTATACATTATTATATATATTATAACACATATATCTGGACTGTGCTTTAAGCCTTTGTTTCTTTTACAAGGAGGTGGAAAGAAACCACAATCTAGTCCTGATAGACAGCAAGGTACTGTGAGTAGTGCTACCATCAAAAAATATCACCATGCTTACAATCACTGTAGCTGTGCTGTACGAAACTCTGAAGAGTTGTGTAGTAATAGGATATTTTAACTGTCTGTGAGTAAATGATATCTAGTCAATTTTTTAGCCTGCTAAAAATATTCCTAGAAAAAATCCATATGGCACAGCAAAACCACAAGGGAAATTATACTTTTTAAAAAAATTTATTCCTGCTAGAAAAATAGCAAGGCCTTCTGTTTATCATTATATTTATGAGGTAACTTCAATGAAATCATAAAAGTATTATCTTATGAACTGCAGCAGCTTTCATTTATTTTTCTGCCAAATCACTAAATGGCCCACTCTTTCAGGTGTATTGCAAAAATGGAGTCAATTTCCTACAATGAAATTGGGTCAAAAGGAACGAGATGGTTGGGTGACATAGGCCTTTCTTTGTAGTGGGGAAAAAAAAAGATTGTTATGTAGATAATTGCCAGCATTTTCTTTGAAACTTTTATGTGGGACATGTCATGCATTTAATGTGCTCAATTCAAATTTCCCTTGTTATATGGTGCATAATGATAAAGCATATGGACAGACTTTAGATTTACTTTAATGTCCCTATGTATATGAAAATAACAGCTAGATATTGCAGATGACATAGTTCGTACAAATATCAGTAGCAATTTTACTGCCTTCCTTTCCTGTCTCTTTCTCCCGCCAAAACAAGCACCTAATTTCAGAATGCCTTCCTGGGAAATATTTCTTTATTAAAAAAAAAAAAAAAAAAAGTGACATCCACAAAGCAGTATGGCGTTTTGGAAAGTTAAATGAAAACATTAGGAAGTCATTTTAAAGTCATCTGAATAATTTAAGAATGCAAAACACCCTCATAGTCCTAGTTTATATATCTGTGACTAATTTTTCTTTAAAGTAGTGGATGAGTTACTGCATTTAGATGGCTGTTCTTCAGATGAGAGGTTCCTGCTCTGAAGATTGTCAATGAGGATTCCAGATGAATTAAGTATCTGTTGGTAAAGTGCAATTTCCTACTCAGGATGACTTTCCCACAGAAATAGTCAAACAGTCTTCTAAGTACACTCACTAAGGAGAGCTAAAGGCTTAGGTTGTAACATCTTATCTGTATACACAGAAAGCTGACTAAGGAAAGTGATTTCTTTACTTCCTACACAAGTGAACTTTCCCTAAAATATTTTTGCAGAACATTTTTTGCACTTACTGTTGAACTCAGTTAAAAAAATGATAAAGGTTCTGCGGGTTAGCTGCAGACCACATTTTGTGGTGTTATGCCACTTTGCAGGGGCTGAAGACTACAAACTGGGGATAAAGGCAGAATTAGAATGGGAATAGAAGTAGAATAAGTGGGAATAAATAGAGAATATCTGAATCTGGGAGCTAGGCTTTGTGTTGGACAATGAAGAATTTCAACCTCTCTTTTATAGGAATACCTGAGCCTCTTAAGTAGACCTAAGTGGTAAAAAATAAAGTAGAAATACTGGAAATTGTGAAATATACGATTCCTAAAGTGCAATAGATTTGGAAGAGCAGAATTCTAAAAGTGAATGTTTATGTTTAAAGCAGACCTCACTAGATCTACGTTGCCTATAAAATGCCAACTGCCTCTCATGAAAGGCTGTGCATTCAATACACAGTGAGCTACTCTGCTACAGTTCAATGTATTTACACTTTTGAAGAAACACCTAAATGATGAACTACACATCAGTGCCTGAAAGAATCTAAAGAAAAATGAAACTGTAGGATGGAATTATTTCTTTCATATTCTTCCCTTTCCTCTATTGCCCTTTATGTAGGAACTTTATGTAGATAGTAAGATAAAAATAATTACTAACCTTAATCTTAGTTTTGCATGGGCAGTAGGGCTTGTCCTGAATGCCTGCCTAAACTTTTCTGAGGATGCCTGCCTACCAAAGAAAAGAGTCTGAGAATTCAAATGTAATGATATATTCACAAGTTTCTCTGCTAACAACCAATCAATATCTGATTGAGAATATCTTCACATTTCTTCATTGGGCCTTTGGTTAAAAAATCAGATTGCAGATTTTATTCAATTGTTTTGTTAATTTATCAAAATTATATTAGAAATATGAAAAAGAGATTTGTCACTCTGTTCCTCTACTGTTTCCTTGGAATTCTGAATGACTGACTACGTGACAAACTTAATTCAATGGATATTTGTAATATTTCTTTGTATATCTCTGTGTATCAGTGACGTTCAAAAACTCCTCAGCAATAGCCACATTTATTAAAAAAGGCTATGAAGCCATAAACAGAGAGCATGCAAACATATCCTGGAAAAAGTATGTGCATTAATTACTGCATTGTGTATATAATAGCATTGCCTCTTGATTAATTGCTACTTTATGGAGAATTCTGTTGGTTTTTCCATGCAGGAACAGTAAGATATTATTAGTAGTGACAGCATTTCTTTATTAGTCCTATCTGGAATGGTTAAATCCTCCCCTGAGATAGAATTGTTGGTAATAATTCTAATTATAGAAACTTTAAAGGGGTCTCTCTCCATATCCAATTCTAAAGCATATAATATGATATTTTCTTTAAGACTTAAGGATCTTATGACTTTTATCTTCAATCTGCCTTCTGAGAATCAGAAAAATTCTGACTGTAAATACATGCAATGTTCTAGAGTTATGCAGGCAATAGTTGCAAAACTTTAATGAAAATTACAGCAGCAGTAATCCTTTATTATTTTCTTGCATTCAGATTCAAATGTAAAAGTAGTAGATATTTTTCCCATCATAAATCTGGAAAATAAAATATCTATTCACTGACTCAAAATAACTTCTAAAACAGTATCAAATTAAATGAATAATTAATAATGAAAAATTAAAACAGCTATCTTTTTCCAGTACTGAGAGAATTATAAAATAGCTTTATGAGGCTTCAAGATTAGGTGTTAAATGAATAGTACCAGATGTAACAAACAGAGAGCTGTTCTGTAGTTATTCCTATATTTTATAATACAAACATGGAAATAATCCCCATAGCCATTGAATTTTGGACACAAGTCAAGAATATTAGAGTAATTTGAAAAGAGAAAATAAAAGTAACACTAGGACGGATTATATATGGAAGGTCTTCTGTAAGCTGCCACAGAACATCTCATTTGTCCTGTGATACAACACGTAATAATGAGCAATATTTGTATGGTAAATTGCTTCATTACAAGTAAGAGTGAAATACTGGTGTCTCACTTTCTGTTAAGTCTGTCTGCAAGCCTAGGTTAGCGTGTGCATAAAAATGACTGAGAAGACAACGGTGTAGAAAGCCTTGACTAGCATTTTACGCACCATCCAAAGATGTAACAGCATTTGGAATACTTGGAGTTCACATATGCTATACACTCTCCTTTTAATACCCCCATCTGTTGTCTCCAGATAGGTAGTCGTTTATTGCTTTATTATATAATGAATAAATGAGCATCACTCCATCTCTTTCCTATTGGCTCTGCAACTGTGAGTTGAATCCAAGATTCCTGTTATCCATTCTTACATGCCCAATTGCTTTTGAGGGTAAGCGAATGGGTAATTTCTTTCATTCCAATGTGTGTGGACTCAAAGTCTGTGTAGCAGGAACATAAGAAGAAGGTTTTTTCTGTCTGGTACATTACGACTAGAAAGAAGTACTAATTTATAGTCAGGTAGGTTCCTTGAAAACACCGGTTTGCAGTACTGGTGTTGCTCAGACATTCTGTAGTAGTGGACTTCAGGGTGTCCCAGACTCTGCAGAAGCACAATATGCTTATAGAAACTGTTTCCACATGTAACACAATGCACATGTCTTTGCTGCTTATAGAGGATAACAAACAGATGGTGTTTCATGTTTTTAATTACTAATCTGGACATTCTGTTATCCGCCTTTATTTTTAATACACATGAAAACCAAATCTCTTGGTTTTGTCTTATTTTATCAAATAAATACTGTAGTCATCCTTCTGCATTCAGATTTTTGTGGTTTGTGTTTTGATTTGTTTTGGTTTTTAACTTATGGAACACAAAAAGGCTATTTTTCCCTATTTTCTGCTTCTGTTGCAAAACCCAAAGTATCCTGTAGAAATACTATCTCTTAATTTTTGTTAATTATAGATATTGGTTGATAATGTGTATGTTGTGAAACTTTGCATTGAATTGGAATTCGTATATATTTATCAAACACTAGAACAAGGCTCTGTAAATAAATTTGTATAATTTCCAACAGAAATTGATATCAGCTGATATTAGTGATGTGTGGAACATCATTTTTGCTTATAAAAAGCTTTTAAAAATATGAATTATTTCAACTATTCTGGGTTGCAAAGGTTGAGTGTTTAAGGGGAATGCCTATGGGATCGGTTGGACTAAGAATTTTAAAAGCACAGAAATCATGAAACATAAGTCAAGTTCACAGAGAAGCTGAAGTATGCAAATAATTTGAAAAAACATTTAAAATTAAGGTAAATTTTGTGTTGGATTTAATTCTTCTCTGTGATGTAGAGATAAAAATGCATTCTTTTGGGGATCCACTGCTATTGAAAGTACTGGGTGGCTAAGCTGAAATGATATGAGTCTGAAAGCGTCCAGCGTATCTACTCTTCTGTCTTTGGTATCCACTAAATTTATAAACTGTGTTGATAACACAATATGGTCACAAAACTTCATTTTCCATTAAGGGTAGCTATGCTATCCATACTAAAGAAAAAGAGGCAAGTGTATCATAGAGAGAAATGAAGCTTTCGTTTGAAAAGACCAGGAGAGAAAAGACTAGGAGACTTGACCACCTCCAGAGGTGTGGTGGAATCTCCGACTCTGGAGACATTCAAAACCCACCTGGACACCATCCTGCGCAACCTGCTCTAGGTGACCCTGCTCTGGCAGGGAGGGTTGGACTAGATGATCTCCAGAGGTCCCTTCCAACCCCTGTGATTCTGTGATTCTGTGAAAGCTGATTTCAGTAGGCCTTGAAACATGATTGCTTTCAAACCCATGAGATGACACTAAAAAAGAAAATAAAATTAATTTTTTTCGTAAATAAAACATATTTTCTAATACAAGAAGACAACACATTTTATCTTTATACACTTTTGTTTTTATATTTGTTCTTGAGGGAGTCACTATAATTCTTTATCTGTCTTTTCTGCAGTAAACAGATCTAATATTTTTGTTTTAATAAGAATCTGGTTTCAAATTTGTATTTGTCTTTTTTCTCTTACCTCTTTAAATATTTCTGCTTTTCCCTTCTGAGGAGTCTGAATGTTCCTATTTTCCTTGTTTGTTCTGTTTCAGAACATAGTCTTGTCCACTCCATCATTTTTATTAGAGCTTATGTTTTTCTTTTCTCTCTTCCCCCCCCCCCTCTTTTATCTTCTTTGTTTTGGGGTGACTTT